>JADDOH010011563.1:0-68462 GCA_016648135.1 Agrypnia vestita
AGAAGGCAAAATGAGACGTAGATAAAAAAAATCGACATCTTGGAGGCTTACACATCGGCAGAAGATGTATTATATGTACCAGAAATAGACGACTCTACGTAAGTAATTTTTAAAATTGTATTTGTATTAATTATTTATGCATAAAACTTTAAACGCGTTTTTCTCAAAATAACGTTTTCAAAAACGGTGTCCACGATATTATAAAAACTACTCGACAGATTTAAATGAAATTTAAACATCATATTTTAGGCATTAAAAACTTGTGCTTAATCGAAGGATTTCTTTTTTGACTTAAACTTTTTTTTTTATAAATAATAAATGAGTGATTTTTTCCCTCAAAATTCATAATTAAGCTTTCAAAGACCGCTGTTTGAACACAGACTGAGAGATGGATAAGTTAGGATGTGGGAAGATGGTGTTCTGGAAGGAAAGAAAATCAGAAGGAGAGCACGCTCTTACCTTTGTCTTCTGGTCCAGGTCGAATGAACAACGCTGGTTTTCTCCCTTATCAGAAGGGCAGTAGCTGGAAATCTTGTGGATGGCACCTTAATCCTTATCCGAAGGCTTATGCTCACATAAACAGAGGCACACACAAAACTCAGCAAAAACGTCAGGCCAACAAGACAGTTCAAAGTTGAATGTAAAAGTCATTGAAAAAAGGTATTAGTAGAGCGTGCACTATGAAAGGAAGGAAGGTAGTTGTGTTCAGTGACACAGGTCCAGTTCATAAATATCAAACAACCGCCATTTTGCTAAATTTGAAAAAAAAAAATAGCTTCGATTAAGCACAAGATTAACTATTGAACTACTAATTTATTTTTGTTTCATTAAATTTAGATAAACCACTAAGAAGCACTGATGGACACCGCGAGGCACTACTTGCAAAACAGGGGTCAAGAAACGAGATTCTATCGTAGTCCAGTATTAATAATTTTATTTGAAATTTTCGGTAAAGTTACTTAAAATATAGTGTAAAACGTTGGTATTATGAATTGAATCAAAACATTAAACAACCGTTCAAAAAATTTTTTTGAAAATGTCTATTTTTTTGCGCCTCTGACTACACGTAACCCCTTAAACCAACTTCATTGGCCGCTCCAGTATCACTCTGACCGGCGAGCGGAGCGGTCGTTTCTTTGTTTAATATTTTCGCTTAAAGATACGGTGACTACAAAATCACAAATATTTTTAAATTAAGAAAGGAGAAATCGCTTTCATGTTAAACAAAGGAGAATTCAAACATTAATTATTTAGAATTTGATTTTTTTGCTTCTATCATTTACTCAAAAAAAGAATATTACGAGATTTTGTAAGCGGACTGTTACTCACACTAATGCAAAAGGCTTACCTAAAGTGAATGAACTCTACCTACTCATAAAAATACAATCATGAATACATATATTTGAAAAATATATATATTTGAAAAATATATATATTTGAAAAATCCCAATAAATTGATTCATTAGTACCTTCTAGCACTTACGTAATGTATTGATGCACGCGCGAAAAATATTAATCCTGAAATTGGAATATATTATTGAATTTGAAAACTTTCCAGTACAATCCGGTATACAGGCCACTTCATCACCAGATCAAGTTAAGAAGTTTCAAACATGCAAATTTCTTATTTTATTCCGTAAATAAGCTCATTACTGGCAGTGGGGCGAACCACTCAACCAATCGTCTACGGTCACGCTACGCCAGGACACCACTCAATTCCTGGCTCACCGCTCACAGAGCCACCGCTACACCGCACAGCGGACATCAAAGAAAAACGTGTTAATCCATTTGCCTTATCTTTTACGAAACAAATCCAGATAATATCGCCGGTCCCATCTTCCGCATTTTCCTTTCACGCGAAACTCTTTGGAGTTTCAATAAATATTTCTTACTGCGAAATTAAACAAAGTTATCTTTCGCAGACTTTGTTAAAATTGCGTGGGGCGCACTAACTTAATTATTTTGTGAAGTTGAGAAAAGCAAAACGTGGATCAGGACAGTAAAAATAAAATAATCATCCATTCAAGTAATTTAAATGCTTAGAATTCAGACAATTTCGTAAATAAAACAGATTTTTATGGTTCTAGAAGCAATAATATTAAATAAGATAGTAGATTTTCAGTTTAAAACGAGTGCATTAGTAGAAAGTCAATATGAAGTTTATGTTAATCGACATAGCAAGAATACGTAATGATTTAATATTAAGACGAAGTTGATTGTAAAACCCTAATTTCAGTACCACCAAAAGAAAAAAGCTTAGAAACTCTTTGATTTTCAAAAGTACCTTACTTAATGGAGAAATAAAATCTAGTAATTGAGATAAGTTCGGTTGTTAATTGTTTAATTAGGTTAAATAGGTAGAAAGAAAATATGATTTTAGAGTTTATCTTTGTTTTGTGATTTGTGTTTGAAGGAGGGACCATTTTTTAAAAATTATGTCGGTATAGAGATTTTTTTATTATTTATTTATTATAATTATATCTTAGTATCTACACACATTTAATGAATACAGTACATTCATACAAATAAACCGTTTTACTCCCCTAAAAGAGCTGACGCTTGTGCTTATGAGAGGAGTAATTACATCAGTTCATTTCATGGATATTAAAATTGTTATAAATTTTTAAGAATATTGAGGACAAAAAAAAATATAAAGCAAAGCTCATCGGTTCGCTGTAAGGTTTTATTTTTAAAAATTTTTTGGTTAATTTTTAAATGACGTTAAGTTCTTTTTTAAATTTTTTTAAAATTTTTCCAGTAATGGATTGAAAGCTTTAATTTCTATAAAGGAATAATGGTTCTGGGCTGCGATTGTTTTGTATTTGGGCGTGTTAAGATTGAAAAATGATCCTGTTGACCTGGAAATAAGATAATCCATTATATATTTTTCTTTAAAGATTTGTAGTATATATACTTCTACAAAAATTTCCATAAGAGAAGGCACACAAAATTGTTGGAATAATCGATTTGTAGGGTGGGTTCTTGTAAATAATTTTAATGATGGTTTTTTGTGCAATTAAGAGTGTGTTTAATGAAGATACATAATATAATCCTCCCCATCCAATGATACCATATTGTAGTATTGATTATTGAACTCTTTTCAGCATAATTTTTATGTGACTTGAATATCGTATTATTATTGTTAAAATGCTATGATATTTTATTTCATGCGCTTTTTTAATCGATATGCAAGTTTGTGCTGTGTTGTCGATATGCAGGTATCTAATCATAAATCTTTGATTAAAAGCTCAATAACTTATTTTTATTGTACGCACAGATAGGCTTGTGAATATTTATGTCTGAATAATATGATACCAATGATTATTGCCAGTTCCATATTCTATATAGAAATATTTTGCAAAAATTATTTTAAAAAGTAAGTATTTATCATACATAGTAAACCATGGTAAATCTTGGTAATTAATACAATATATGATTTTCAGGAAATTAATAAATTATAAAAAAGTTTTACGGAAATCTGTTTGTAAAATCAAAACATTAAACTACTTTTTTGTTTCTAGATATCTTTAAATTTATTAGCAAGATGGTAATGGGATACGTGAACATTTTCACAAAACGGTAATTTTATTATAATGTAGGAAACACAGACCTGTCCTACAGAAATACTGTCTGTTTATCTGATGAACCGTAAATTGTGTCAGTCTGTCTCTCTCTCAGAATTTTATTCTCTATATCTACCCATCTCTCGTTTTCTGACACTTGTTTTAATAAAAAACAAAATTGTTTTTATTCTTACTTGACATCTCTTTTATATTACAAATAATTTTTTTGAACTTGCGATTAGGATCATGGTGAAGTAGTTGGCTAGTAAATATGTTAATTAATAATTTTTGTAAAGTTTTAACCGATCGGGATGACATCCGTTTTAATTTTTTTCGATATTTGATAAGAAGAAATTTTCTCCATAATCTTGTCATCAGCACTTAATCACTTTTTCGGTAAACTAAATAAAAATTTAATCTTCTTATTCATCTGCAGCCTTCATCTCTCCACTGCTCTTCCATAGCCATCCTTCCATTCTTCTTGTAGCCATTTCTTCCCTACTACAGCGGCTATATCGTTGACCTATCTCTTTTGAGGTCTTTCAATGCCTCTTTTATTCTCCCAAGATCTCCACTTCCGAACTCTAGAACTGCATCTTGTGGTAACCTTGCAACATGCCCTGCCATAATAATCATAAAAATGCCGGTATTGTCATAAATATAACAAACAAATAATATATTTCTTTAGATTATTATAAATATTCTGTCTAAAAAAACAGAAGAAGACACAAAATCATTCATGTACTCGTATCTTTAAACTACTAATTTTTTTATGATTTAGATGTACTTACATTTTATTTTTAAAAAGTAGATATTCGTAAATATTATTTTTTTATACCAGATTTTCTATTAACTATCTTACTTTCTGGAATTAGGCTGGAATGACGTAATTAATTGTTATTATGTTTTGTTATTTTCATGGGTTTACGGCTAGTTCTATTATAAAATGAAACAATTATTATTACTAAATAATATTAAAAACAAATTAAATGAACCGAGAGTATACAGAAAAATTAATCAATGGATAAACATAGTTGGCTCCCATGCATATACGAAACATTATTACAAATTTATTACAAAATTACAATATTGTTTGAAAAGACTCAAGACTAACAACGTATAATAAAATATATTCAAGGGAGGACATACTTTTGCTTTGTCCTACTCTCCTCGTCTAAAGAAGGGGCATTGTTTGAGTCTGTATAATATTATACTACGTGATTGTAATATATTTTTTATTAAATAATTTGAAGAATATGCCACAGCTCTATAAAGCGCAACCAGTCAGCTATTTTGCTATGATAAAATGATAAAACCTTCAAAATAAACTTGGTAGCGTGTGTTGAAAAAATCTTAAAATTGCATACCGCAGTTCCATATTTTGCTAAAACTGCACACAATATTATGCCAAGGACACATAAAAATGTGAAATATTGGTTTAATCTGGGCCACCCCCGCACTCCCGGCTTGGCTCTCATGAATAATTTAGCTCGGCCGCACAAGTGGAGGTCACTTAAGGTGCGCATGTCCTTGGGGCCTGTGTTCACTTGGTCAATAAAAAGGGAAGCACTCTTCAATTATTTTTTGCAGAGTGATCAAAATCTGCCATACTTGACATTGAATTAAATTTTAATAATGCAATCAACGCATAAATTTATTTATTTATATATTCACTTTTTGAAAACGTATTAATACAATAGCGGGCTTATTGCCAGTTAGCAAATTCTTCCAACCGACCACACATTTTTAAAAATTTAAAAATATTTCCAGTAAACAAATGTTACACTAATAACATACGTAACTAGATCCATGATAATGAATCTTGTTCTACTTCCGTATGTGGTGAGTAAACCACTCACCACATACGGTCTTGGATCCATCCTGCTCTGTACACTTTTTTGCAGTTATTTCTTCCAGCTTAAAATCTGGGGCAACCCACTGGTTGCTTTCTTTCCTGGGTTGCCAAGAGGTTACTTCTTGGTAACCTCTTGGCAACCCAGGTTCCTCTTCATTCTTAGCACATGTCCAAATCATTTGTGATTTATATATTTCGCTGGCAAATTCTGTTATTCGCCAGTATTTTGACGTTGTGTGCAACGTCGTCAATTCACAAAGATAAATAAGTTTTAAAAAATGCCTTGTGCCGAATGTAAAGTGTCGTCATTTTCTAATTTGCTTCAAGACATTAGTACCGCCATCTACAAATTGCCGCAACATTTTGTTCGAATTAGTACTACATTTACTAACCTAATCTAACCTAACCTAACCTAACTTGATACAGTTGAGTCATCAACAATTTGCCTTCGGCAATTTGTATAACTGACTACGTTTATAAACTGGCGACGCCGTTTGCATACGGGCGAATAATTGAATTTGTCTGCGACATATACACGTAAGAGAAGGGGCTCCATGCCGAGTGTGCCTTTTGTCGGCATTTCTCACTCAGCTTAGATTCTTGCTCTCGCTCTTTCCGTTAGGATCCAAATTTGATGGCCAGTGTTTTCTTGACACTTGACTTTTGACACTTGGACTTTCTTACCATAGGACTATACAAAGTAAGTAAAACGCCGCCGCAGCCGTAATTCTTATGTCAATTTTACTTTCCTACCTCACATACCTAGAAAATTTTAAGTGATAGAGTTTGTAATAATAAAAGGTGAACAGTGCTAGAGCAGGACAAACGACGTGGCGCTGATGGTGGTTCTGCATTGGCCGCATCCGAATATATACTACTTTGACTCCGCAAATGGGTCATGAAGAGACGTCCATTCTTTGGATGTGTTCTCGATTAGATTTATTCTCTCATTTTTTCTGATTTGGATTTGGTTTCCTAAATTTTTTACTTATTTCTTAGGCGAATTAAATATCTTAAATGTATTAAAGACGCACATTTGACAATTGTAATCGCCATCCTGGGAAATGTGCAAGTATCTTGCTTCTTTGCACAGATTTGGTAAGTTTTTATTATGCCTTGTCTCTTGAAAAGTAAACTCGTGCTTCTTCTCATTGGTAATTTTATGATGATAGTTTAGCACGAATTTTTGCCATAATATTGTAACCATTAATTAAAAACTTGGTGTATATGCTTCTTAGGTAATCAGTTAGGTTAGCGAGTATTAAGGTAGATTTTGTTAAATACTGCCAATTCTAAATTAGCCTGGCAAAAACTTTGACCAGGAAATTTTGACCAGGAGCAGTAGACTTCAAAATCTTGCTGCATTTAAAAGTTTTTTCATATATCATCATCACTAATATCTATTTAATTACACCTGTATTGTGGGTGATTACTAATAATTCTCTGAGTTTTTTTTATCAAATAGCTGAAAACTTGACCTGGAAGATACATTTTGATAACTAGCCTTATCCGTGATCTTGTTTCATTAAAGATTTTTGCAAAATTCGTATTACTGCCGATATTGAACGAAAGAAAAAATACAAAACACACACAAAAAATGAAATTTAGCTTATTTTTGCAATTAAGGCCATAACGAATTTGTCTTTAACAAGGCCTTCATAATGTATAAATTGAAATAGTGTCTTGTTGATGTAGTCGTTATGATATTCGTCTAGTTATCGGTGGTTCGGGCCCCATTCCAGGACACCGGCAAGATATTTTCGTAGCACAAGCTTTTGGTTTAGTTTGAGAATAGTAAGAATATTGTTGCGACACATATTCCGTGTTCGCATCTCTATTTTTTAACAAAGAAAAATATGCGATATCAGATTGACTTTCAGTAAAATCTATAAGTAAGAGATTTGTAAGAATATACCTCAAAATATTTCTTAAAAGTTTTTATAATCAATAAAGATTTAGGCTAGATATTTCCAAAGTAAAAACAATGTTAAATCTTATATCTGTCTACCGAGCCATAATTGAAAATGTGTCAGTTGCACTAAATGGATTGAAGATTACATAACTGACGTTCTGTTTGTCATACATGGTTAACATATATTATTGATTCACGCTAAGATATACTTACCTATGTATGTTTATGAAAAAAATGGATAAAACTTTTTTATAAAGCTTCATTTGCTTTAATTGTTGAAATTATGACCGTTTTTTATGTAATTTTACCTTCTCTTCTTCTCTTAAAATTCTCTATAGAGACTTTTTAAAAATATTAAGCTTTTATGATATAGTAACAATATTCCAAGAGAAACACGAAGAGATCAGAGTGATTTATTTTATTTTATATTGTATAGGTATAGAGCATCAACAATTTGATGACAAAAAAAAGAAAGAGCATTATAACAAAGTCATTAAGAAAGAACAGTAAGAATAAGCCATCAAAGCACTTACAAATTATAATTATGATGCAATAAATCTGGTAAATAGAGACAGTTTAACAATTGATAACTACTCAAAATATTTTTTTAGGTTTGAAAAACATTTTATTATCATATACATTTTTAAATCTGAGCTCTGGTTTTATAGCCATTTTATCAGTTTTAAATACGATTATCTCAAATTTGTCAATTGCACAGTGGCGATTTCGTTTTAATTTCCCATTTACCGTGTTCTATTGAAGTTCTATTGTATTCATTACATTTTCACCTTCACTTTCAGTACTGAGACACATGTATATTAGATCGTTATTTGAAAATTTTGAAGACTCTTAAGACTTAAACATCAACTTGATTAGCGGCTTGTAACTTTGTCGATGTAAATGCAATCAGACCCAAAGTCTGCTTTAATATAGTCTTAGATTGTTGCTTAGCAAGTTGCGGTTCACACAAATTATTTGGTATGGAAAGTGCAGAGCACCTAATGAGTCTATTACCAGGGCGTGACGTCGGCACTACTTGTCTAAGGGATGAAGGATGAGGGTGCATATTTACTCAAACTGACAAATAGTAGAAATTTACAGTATATTACAATTCAATAAATTACTGGAAAAATTTAAAAAGTAATCATAGACTATGCTTATATCACAGAAATTAGATTAGTTGTTAATTTAATTATTTTACTATTAAAGTTTCAATTTTAGAACAAAGATATGTGATATTGTTGCGAGATAGTTGAAATGGAAAAAAAATATAAGTAACTTAATTTTCGTACCCGGCGTTGCTCGGGTTAAGGGTTTAGTTAAAAATTAGTTTGTGGAGGGACACCAAAGTTTTATTATTTTGGATAGGATGTCCTAAAGAATAAGTAAAAAAAAATTGAGTCAGATGGTAAAACGGTACAGAATTGCATGGAAAATATATCAAGCAGTTAGAGAGTGGTAAAGGGGGAGGAGGTAAATGTCACCTTTGTTACCCGCCGAGTCCTAAAAAATAAGTATGCAAATTTTGTGTCAGATCGGACAAACGGCGTAGATTTGTATAGAGAACAGATATACATACATTGAAAAACCAGGCTGCGCGAATTAGTTACCTTAAAGAAGTAGCTAGTAGACAGATCCTTCAAATGGATCTGCTTCTTCAACATATATAAAAGCCTCAATTAAGGTGGCTTGGGTACATCTTGCGATGGGGTACAAAAGTTTAATTTCTTAGAAACTCGGAAGGGAAGCTGGCCGTTGGCCACACCCAACAAAAGATATTGAATGAAAACCCTTTGAAACGTTATTAATCAACTACATATTGCCGAAATAGTGCAGCACAAAAGTTACACTTCATCGAGTATTTGGTATCCCGATCCTCAGAGGATAAGAAAACAAAGATGACGATGAAGACAAAAGTTAAAAAAATGTGACATTAAATACATTTTTATAAGAACATGGCATGACAAACACGGTATTAAGTCTAAATTTATGATGTCACAATAACGTTTACTCCACTTTTTTTAAAAACGATTGAAAAACTGGAGTAAACATGACTTTTGTCCATGAGAATCATTTTAAAAAAAAAAGTAACCCATAAAAACCAAGTTTTTATTATACTACCTTTCTTTGTAAAATATAACAATAATTAAAGACGAATTAAAACATAACACTAAACTTACAGAAATTTAATGTATTTCTAAAATGTCAGATGTTTTGTAATGTCAATATTTTGATAGATTCAATTATCATCAATATCGTACCTTATGAATTTCCAGCGTCAAATGATTTAGTCAGAATCAGATTTGAGTAATGTAGAATTCTTTAAAAACTAAGCAGAAATCTAAAAGAAATAAATTATTATTTGATTTTTTCCCAAAAAACCCAATTTTGCTCTCATCTGTGAATCAATTGTTTTGTAAATTTTCGAAATTCGTAGTGATGTACCTATTATACCGACGGAGTAATTCAAATTTAGAAAATATTCCGCGACGTTATCGGGCCGCCGTAATCAAACTTTTCTAATGAATGATTCCAATTTGAAAAAACCAATAAAATTTCTAAAAATCCGAAATTATTCTATAATTATTAATTTTTTTTAAAGAAAATTTGATAGGTCTTCTTGATCGTCGCCACGAGTTTGCTTGCCAAGTTTCAGCTCGATTGGATCACGGGAAAAGGATCAAAAATCGATCCAAAATTTTTGTTGACGGCAAGCAAGCAGACGCCGCGAGTTAATATAAAGGGATTAATAGTACGTCCCTTCTCTGCGAACACCTTACGTTGATTTTCGACAAGGCCGTCTATTCATCTTTCCCACCATCTATAGCAAAATTTTTGATTCTTACGAAGTAATATATACACGTCGATGTATATCAAATTAGTATTTATAAATAAAAAATTCATTTTTGTTTTCACTTACCCGTAAAATATACTTTTTTAAAATAAAAATTAGTTCCATGCAGCTCTATAATATATAGCTCTGAGAATAAATATTCGATGCTCCCATGTGCTTACTACACACACGTGAATACACGCCTACGCTTGAACAGACGTGTTGCAACATGGCGCACTCATGTATTTGATACGATCTTAAATGTACGTTGTCCGCTTTAAATATGGCATAATTTAATAATATTTTTAACCTTTCTCTTTATAGCCAAACAATACATAAGAATAATTTTAAGCTTTTTCAAAACTGAAAAGAGACAAGGAAACGGAATTATATTGTGTTTTTTCTTCGGAGTGAAAATTTCTTTTAGATGAATATAACCTTTAGTGATAATAAACCTTTTATTTTTATGATATTTTCTGCATTCATTTCATATTTAATTTCTTTACCATGAAAATTGTATTTTATTTACATTATCCTAAGTTTGTATTTTTTTTACATTATACTGTACACTAGGACCTTATACGTTATAACTATAACAATCTTTTCATAATATTGTAAAATAATTAAAATTAGCTAATTTTGCTTTTGTAACTTCGCAGCAGCAGCACTGCCTAGTGCACTCCATCGTACGATTTTTTTTTATTTGGGTGCAGCGATGCCGGAATTTCCCCGTATCGACAAAAATACCAGTCAAAATGACAGAAAATAAAATATACTGCGACATCTGGCGGAGTTTTATTTGATTTCCAGGGGAGTGTCCGCGTGCGACAAGTGGTTTGCAGCGAGTCCAGCGTCCGACGCTCCCCGGAAATGTAATCACCCGGCAGATGGGGCGCCGGGACGCCAGGGGGCGGCGCTGCCTGCATTTCCGGTCCGGGCGGGCTCAAATTAGCCCTTCGGTCCGTAATATTCAAAAGCATTGGCGTGAATGGAAGAGAGACACAAATACGTACGTCATATTATGATGTGTTTCAGGTTGTGTTTCCGCCGGTGGTTAGCTGCTCGCAGGGCGGCGGTCGTGGCTCCATGGAAATGGTACATTGAAAACTTTCAACGGTGATTTTAGCCGTAAAAAATCGCACGCATGTTTATTACGTACACAGTTCATTTCAGTTCTCTGGAAAAAATAAATGATGCCTTTGAGTTCTATAATGGACGTCCTGGTAACACGAAGAAGACAAGTAATGTAGAACTGTTCAATAAGCAATTGAAATAACTTATTTTAGAAAGGAGATAGTCCTTAAATCATGATTGTTCAAGAACTTGATGTAGGTACATATTTATGTAAAATATAAAGTTGTTATGTGTTAAATTTATAAAGTATAGTTCTTCTTTATTGTAGTTATTAAGTATATATATATATGTATAATTTTTGATGTCCATGCTTTAGTTTTTGATGCCTAGAAACATTATATTTTTTTTCATCTTGTTTTCATTAAATTTGTACATAATTGCTTTTATGTCTGTGTCTAAAATATTAATATAAATAAAATAAAAATAAATAGAGTTATAAAATATTTATTTATTCATTTTAAACATTTTGTTTCTTTGTAATCGGTTCCTTTGGTAGGTATGATGTAGGTAGATCATGAACGTGCTGGGTCAATTTAATTTTTGAACAAATGAGCGTTGTGGATTTTCTAATATGCAAATTTCAAAAAAAATATCAGTACATAATGTTTTCGTTGAAAAAAATGTGATGTTATCATGGCCGTGAATATGGTCAATTTTTAGTATTATATTGAATATACATTATTATCCTAGAAGGATTTTTTTGGGAGAACTATAACTAAGGGTATATTTTATCAAAACAGTATGTGACTTTATTAGGTTATATTCTTGAATTTGGCTCTATTAACCCACATAGAAAGAACCCATTATTTGAGTAGATTAATTTGTGAAAGACGATGGTAAAGGAATGAGGATTAAATTAACTAGAATTAGACTGTTTTAATGCCTAGACGTAGACAAGTTTTTGTACCGTATTAAAGATAAAAATAAAACAATTTTCTTTATACCTATGTAATACGATTTCTTCTAGACTATGCTACGGTAGGTCAAACTTTTTCACTGTCTATATTGTGGTCATTATCAGAGCTAACTATAATTAATCTTCAGATAAAATAAGAACTCGTCCTCGACAAAATAGCTCTGATTTATTTTATATCAAATCGTATTTTATCCTCTAAGCTACACAAACTATCTTCCTTTCAGGACAGCGATCTTGTGGTGGTTGGTAAGTAATTACGTATGAACAATATAAATTGAAAATATGTTGAATTATTGAGGTGTTAACTATATATTTATACAATTTATAAATTAATATTTGTACACCTGTGTAGATGCGTTAGCCTTTTTAATTATCCAATATGCTATTATTAAAAAAACCTGATGAGCACTTTTATTTTCTACCTTTGCTATTGGAAAGTCATACAAACGAGAATAATTAAATGTGTCAAAAATATTTTCAATTTACCGTGTAAAGATTAAATCGTTTAAAAAACTGAGTAAAAGGATCATAATATTAGTTTTTTTGTTTGTTTTATTCGCCAAAATATATTCCATTGTATTTCGAACGAAATTAGATCAATAATTTCACGCCAACGGGTTATTAAATTTTTTTTTTTGTAACATAGATAATAGTAATTATATTAAAGTAATCTTTTAACTTAATGTAAACATTTTAATGCAGTCTTAAAAATAATCAATGAACTGATTTTATGATTGAACGAAATAACTACGAAATTTTAATAATCATATGTGATAAAATTATTAATTCAAAATGGATGGAGAAAAACAATTATATGACTCCACTTGAGTTAATTTATATATTATACAAATTGTGTGTCAAGAGTAACAGGATCTCTAATTGACAGGTGAAGTTTTAGTGAATCTTTATAAAGTGAACGCCGATTCCATCAATAAAATAATATTTATTCAACATTGAGTTAATGTCATTTATATTAATTAGTAATTCTGATGATATAATTTAACACAGATAGGAAAACTATTTATTGGAATTTGCTATAGGTGTTTTGAAAAATATAACATTTGTCAAGCGGAATTAAGAAAACGATATTATGCATATTATATTATTGTACATCTTATCATTATCAATTATCATTGTACATCTTATCATTATCAATAAATAAGGCAGTGTTGCCGTGTAATATTTTATTTCGGTTATCGCATATTGAAGTTATACTCGGTATTTGGAACATCAGACATGCACTAAATGTACACATATACAACATATAAAAAACATTTTTTTAATTAAGGAATGTATTCTGTCGGAAATTAGTAACGGGCCTATTAAAATGCGATAAAGAAATGGATCGGTTTGGCAAAGGCATTGCTGCAGACCTTCCCATATTAAGGTTTCGCTTTGATGCATAAAAACCGGGGATGGAGTCTATTCAAAATTCTTATGAATATCAAACTAGTATTATTTATATTTATTTAGTTTATCCTTTGTTTTTAAATAAAGCCTGCATGCTTTCGTCATACATAGATAAGGCAGTGTTAGTCATTTAAGGAAAGCCTAAAAAATTTGAAAAAGCATAGTATGCTGCTGTATGATGTCTTTCGCTTATTTTACTTGAAATATCCCTAAGTTATCACGTATTTTTATCCTTTTCCAATGTTTATATTCCTTTTTAAAATAAATATTTGATTGATGTAATTAATATATTGCCATGTGTTCGTGGCGTCGTGAGGCGAAATGAAATATTTAAGCTTTTATTTAATAAACATCGTAACTGGAAAAAAATTAACTGGGACACTTTCCCTTATTTCACACTAATTTAGCACAATTCACTCATGTGTGGAACATTTTATATTCGTCTTCTAGAATATTCGCGAATCTGTTTATCGCACTCATCACTCTGATACTTAAATCGCTGGTCCTCAATGTTGCTGTTTTACGCATTTTTTTGTGACCTTGCTTCTGTCAAAACAAACTGTGTCCACCGCATGCCTTTGCGTTGATTACCGACTCGTCTTATATATCTTTCTGGCGTTTTCCAGATTCTTCTAATGATTCTAAAATATTCCTTAAGTACAGTTCTTATACTTAAAGAATCTCGTTAAAATATTGACCACGCTCGCTTAATACAAATTTCTGATCGTCAAGTAGTATATAAATATCATATTTTAAATGTTCTCGCCACACTTTGCATTTGTTGTACATCAAATATCAAATATCAGGCTACTAGCCGTCAGTTGTGAATGTTTATTTCTGTATGCCAGTTTTTAGAATAGTAACTCGTAGTGAGTATCCGTACTCCTGGGACATTGAAACACTGTATAGGCAGTACATTATCACAATTTTTAAGCGTGTATTGCAAGCGCGAAGGCAATATGGAGTAATTTGAATTTACTTGAAAAATTATATGTGGGGTATAAAAACAAACGCAGCACTATCCAAAAAATTAAAAATATGTTTTTATTTTTATCATCGAGGATCACTAATTTAAAATGAAATGAATTTAAGATTTTATGTTTTATTAAGATTAAGATATTATCCCTTTCAAAAATATGTTTTCTATAAAATATCTAATTCATTGCCTTATAAATTAGTAATCCTCGATGACCGCATTAATTTTTTTTTGGATATTATTGCGTTTGCTTTTATACCCAACGTATTATTATTGATATTCCCTTTTTTGTAATTGTACATTATCTTGCCTTATCTAATTCAACCGCTATGCGAAGGAGGAAAAATAAATTTGAGATTTTGCCACACGCCGTATCGGATACGGGAGTAAAGTGAGAGAAAGGAGCGAGAGATGAGTCTCGAAATACTCTCGAGAAGAACAGTAAAGCCTAAGATGAGATGACAGACTTGCAAGAGGCAGGTGATATCAAGAGATATATGATACTCTATTTTGATCGCGGTTATTGACTTCCGAATATCAAGAGGAAAAAAGAAGATTCCTTTATTTAAATAAATATACCAAGCACAAAAAAATATTATTTCACACCGTTTTTAAATTATTAATTTGAGTAAACTAACAAACTTTCTATGAACCACACTAATTGTTTTTTAACGTCTACCGGTTTTGTCTGGACGGACGCACAATAACTTTCATAAATTAAATTTGTAAGAGTCAAATGTAAGGTGGGGGGTGGCCTCATTGAGTGAGAGTGAGATATTGAAATGGTGAATATTTTAAATAATGGATTATTCGTTCAATTTGATTGGTTGTTAATTATATTAGATTTTTTAATTGAGAAAATTTTTGGTTTCTAAATTTCTAAACTATCTGGCCTAAGGCCTCTATTATTTATATAGAAAATTTCTATGCCGTTTTCTCTTTTAAAACTGTGCCCTGTCTCCAGAAGATGGTTTGAGAATTCTCAGAAATTATTACTACTAAGACATCTAAGGTGTCTTTATTTTATCTTTTATTTTAATATTAAAACAATGTGCCGTTTTACCTATGTAAAATACTGACCCGTCACTACAATTAAGTTTGTATATTCCGGAATTATTTAATGGTAGGTACCCCACCAAAAATTAGGGTTTACCCTCACCTCATACTTTACTCACAAATTTAATTTATACAACTTATTGTGCGTCCGTCTTGATAATATACGGTTCAGTATCGAAACCAATAGACGTTTAAAAGCAATTAGTGTATTTTATACAAAGTTTGTTAGTTTTCTCAAATAAATTATTACGTCCAACCACAAAGGTAACGCTATAAATATTAAAAAAAGTTTTTTAATTATTTCAATCTTCGTATATTTTCGTAAAAATAGATATTTTATTTTACGTTTCTTTGTGAATTATTTGTGATGTCTACGTCACGTTAATACCACGTCAGGATGGCGGAAGAACTTCCACCTTAGCGGCAGCCGCGCGCGCCCCGCTCACCCTGATGCAGCGAAATTCAGTCTGAATACAGTTTGAATTTCAAATTATTCTTGTCAAGTTTGCACCAAGCTCGAGAATAGAAAACTTAAAGAGAAAATGTTTTGCAATTGTATTAATTATTTATTTATAGCGGTTGACTGGACAAGATGAAACTATTATTTTATTTTGGTTGGGTTAGTTCATATTTTTTTACTTTATTTTCTTAAGAAATTCATGACGTTTGTAGAAAAAAAATATTTCAAATAAAATCATCGGTTTACAGCCTGGCCTTCAATTGCGTTTTGAATAAGGAACCTTTTTAGAGAATGTAAATTTAAACTTTAACCCTTTAAAAAAATCATTTTTTTAAAAAAATCGTCGTGGACGAAATTTATATAAATAAAAATGTAAATGTTCGTTTGTACAAAATCACTAATCTCTGAAAGTCCTTCACCGATGGCTTTGAAATGTTGGAACAACGTTGCATTCGAATACGAGAATGTTTTTGTATACCTACTTTGTTTTTATTTACCAACTTTTTATATAAATAAAATGTAAATGTTCGATTCTCCAAAATCTTAAATCTCCTAAAGTTCTTCGACAATTGCTTTGAAATTTTGACAGAATGTTGCATTCGAATTCGCACAAATTATTTTAAAAAAAATGCGCCGGTACATACCCTTTCAATATTGAAAAATATTTAGACATAAAATTTTCCGTATTCAAATATTTTGATTTCATCGCCCCTTCCCCACCCTATGATATATTTTCAATGCAAATATGTACCTTTCGACCGATCGGACTCAATATTTGCTAACTTATTCTTTAGAACCCGGCGGGTGACATAGGCCACCCTTCCCCTCTTCTCTTTTAACCCTTCCTCTCTCCCTGATATATTTTCAATGCAAATCTGTACTGTTCGACCGATCGGACTAAAAATTTTGAAACTAATTCTTTAGAACCCGGCGGGTAATATAGGTGACACAACCTCCCTCCCCCTTTACCCCTTCCCCTCCATGATATACACAATTTGACCGATGTGACCCAAATTTTACATACGTATCATTTAGGATATTTACCTCCTCTACCTTTTCCCACCCCCTCCCCTGATATATTTTTTGTACAAATCTACACCGTTTGACCGATCTGACCCAAATTTATCTTACTTAATCACTAGTACCAGGCGGGTAACAAAGGCGACATTTTCTCACTCACCCTTTACCCCACCCCTCACCCTGATATATTTTCTGTACAAATCTACACCGTTTGACCGATTCGACTCAAATTTTGCACACTTATTCCTTAGTACCCGCTGGGTAACAAAGAAAACTTTTCCACCTCCCCTTTTACCCTACCCCCTCTCCTGATATCAGACGGGTGCAGCGGGAACATTGAAACGACTTTTTTGTAAACATATATTTTGGAAAAAAATAGAAATCAAATATTTATGATTCAGATTTTTATGATACATCAAAATATGAATGCTATGATAACAATATTGTGATAGAAATATTACGAAATAAATGTTGTGTTCTGATTTTTTTTTCAAATAATTGGTTACGTAAAAGACATGCTATTGCAGCATGCATACTTATTGGACAACAATGGTAACTTTTTCCCCACCCTTTACCTCACCCCCTCCCCTGTTATATTTTCTGTACAAATCTATACCGTTTGACCGATCTGATCCAAATTTTGCATACTTATTCTCCAAGACCCGGCGGGTAGCAAAGACAAACTTTACTCTCTCCCATTTAACCCCACCCCTTCACCTGATATAATTTCTGTACAAATCAATACCGTTTGTTGATCTGATCCAAATTTTGCATTCTTATTCTTTCTGTCCCTTCGGAATACATAGGCCACAATTCCTTCCTGGACGTCCTATCTATTACAGCTTCGATTAAACATTGTTTTTATTAGAGGTTTAGAAAAACAATGGAACGTTTGTTCAATACTGGGTACAAACAGCTAGTTTTTAATATATTAACACGCTGAACACACATAAAATATTTATAAAAAATATGATAAATATTTTATATAGTCGACGAAAATTGTTAATTGATATTTCATTATATTATTTAAGTAATGATGTTAACTATTTGTTATTAATTATAATAGTTTAACGAAAAAATTGATTTTTAACTTTTTTCCTCTTATTTTTAATTATTTTTAATTTAATTTTTATATAAATAAATAAATACTTATAACTTAGGAACCGACATGTAAAAGTACCGTCATTTTTGACGAGTTACAGCCAAATTTGATAAATATTTTACAGACATACATATATTGTAACGTTATACTCGTAGCATGTACATATATTCATATACGTACATAAGTGCCTGTGTTCTCTTTTCTTTGGCTTCTTCTATTTTTTAAGGCTCCTGACATTTTTATTACGAACAAGTTAGTTTTTTCATGACATCAAATTTTTATCCATGTTTGCAGACGTTTTGTTATATTTAAATCATACTCCTAGTGTGAAAGTCCGCTCAACATTTTATTTTATTTTGGGAAACATACAGTAAAATGTAATAAAAAAATTATATAATATCGAAAAAATATTCATTTAGTATGACCAGTGAAGTTTTTTCGAAGCTGGTAAAAAAAAACTAAGTAAAAAAAATGCATCGGCAACGCTATCCTTGGCTGTTGGATCTTCTTTCTCATCTTTTCCTTTTCCCATTTACTTATGATCGGCTCTCCTTGTACGAAAACTACAGGAGATAGAGAATCGTAAAGGGTTTTCCGAATAATCCTTTATTTCCTTTTCATCGTTTGCCACCAAATCGCCTCAGGTTTTTCTATTTGTCTTCTATTAGTAGATGCATATTCTTGGTTCAGTTTTGACTACGAGTTATAATGAATTATGTGACATTACTACATTTTACCTTGGATTCTCTCATAGTCTATGTGATCGATATACCTTTTGTGATTGATGCTAATTTTTTGTTCGTGGGTCTTCATCACTTTTAGTAGTTTTAATTGAAAACTGGAACATATAGGCTATTTTTTTTAGAGATTTAAGTCTTAAAAATGAAATAAAATACATAAAAATTGTGGTAACGCTATGGTATCGGCTTTATTGAAAATATAATTTTATGCCATTAGTGTGTAAATTTGATTACGATACTCGAATTCGAAATAATTTCGTTCAATTTGCATGCGCTGTCCTGGCGTAAGTGTATTTTAAGTAAAATGTCAAACTAGACGAAGTAAAAATCAGCTGTCACCATTGAAATTAGCTATCGCAATAAAGAGAGTTACTAATTCGAAAAAATCTCTTCCTTAAAAACACCCCTTATTTAAGCACTAATGTCTTAAAATTATCTCTCCAATATCATGACCGTTTCCATAATTTTTATGTGTTTTATATCTTTTTAAAATCTTTTATGTCTAAAAAAAATACCCAATATAAAAGTTTTTTAAAACGTGAAGAAAATATTTTATATATTGAACCAATTTATATATATTTTTAATTAATATAGTGAACCAATGCATTAACTCTCTAAAGTAACAAAAAGTGAAAAAACAGACACAGTAAGGAGAATACAGTGATAAATAAATTACATTAATTAATTAAACAGGTAAATAATTATTTATCGCACTGCATTCTCCTTACTTTATAACGCTGTATTCTCCTTACTGAGTCTCTTTTTCCACTTTTTGCTACTTTAGAGAGTTAATGCATTGGTTCACTTAATTAACACATTTTCTTGAAGTTTTAAAAAACTCTTGTCTCGAGACACTTAATGGTTACATGAGATTAATCTTGATTGAAATGTTACAATTCTAAGAAACTCATCACCGTATGTTACTGTTACATTTAAGACGTTTAAGAAATTCTAGTCTCCACCGATTTGATCTTCACAAGCAAACATTCTGCGTTCTCTGAATATTAAGATGACAAGCTACCAGACGTCGGAACGCGAGCGGCGATGCAATAGTTATCTCCCTCGGTATTATGTCTGGAGCCAGACAAAAAATAAACCGAGATCAAATAAACATACAAACCCAGATCGAACAAAACCCGATTGAGAATTTCAAATTTAAAATAATCTATCGATTTAAATGTCAGTGGTTATTTAATTTTTAATTTGTGGCGGGGAGAATGATTATTTGTTTCCGATATTATGTTTTGTTCCCGGCCGTTTCTTAAAGCCATTAAATCATAATGTACCTATTTGTTTATTTACCAGTCAGTCTCCAAAATTAATTAACATAGCATTTTTTGCTAGCACACGTGTCCACTAAGAATTTTCTCCTTGTCCTTAAACATCCTTACGCCCACCGAAATATTTATTCAAACTTTTTTGTTTTACACCCACATGGCTTCTTGTGTATTTACAAGAATTTCATTAAGGTTTGTCATTGTACACATTGCTTCGACTATTTTATAAATATATTTTTATATAACTAATAAGAATAAACTTGGATTTCACCATAATTAGTTGAAAATTTCAACGTGTTTCCAGGCCAGTAGTCCTTTTATCAGGACACAAAGAATTCTAAAAAAATATAAATAAAAAATTAAAGTATAGACATGACAAAATAAAAATAAATAAATAATTAAGTACTCGTATGAAAACGGATTTAAAAGATAACTATATATAAAAAAATATCTGGTTATTTACATTTTGATATTTTCAACAAATTAGTGGTGAAAAAAAGTGTATTCTTATTAATTATATTATTAATGTCGCCACAAAAGCATTTTGCCATAATTGAAGAATATATTTTTAGCTTACTCAAAGCTTGCTTCCATAAAAAAGTTTCGAATTAAAAGGCGTGATGATTTCCAAAAGTTCCACTTAAAAATAAAAATAAATAGTTATAATTAGCAAAAATAAATCTTATTGATTTTTTTTCTTTTAAACTTTTACAAAAATTAAAAAAAAAAAAAAAAAATTCTCCTTCGTCATCAAATCTTTTTCGCCTACTTTATGATACCCAGAAGTCATGGTTACTGATAAAGATGATGCCACAGTCAAAAGAATTCAAATCAAGTCATTGGTTGCGAAATTCACCAGATCCATTTATCAGGGTTGGTCCCGATTATAGGACGATCACAGGATATTAGCTGATTTTAAATTAAGTGTTCATGATATACTCTTATACTACTGATAAATAATAGTTAAAGGTGAGTGTGATTAATTCGTTAAAATATATTTGAGCATTTCCTGTGGAGAGAAGATTCAATCAACCATTGTGGTTTACGCTCCAAGACCTTTAAGCTCCAAAAAAATTTTTTTTTGGAAATATCATTGTACCAATAATTATTAGAAATTGTTTTGTAAATACAAGAGAAGAGAGACTTCGACGACGAGACGACGACGAGACGACGATCCACTTATTTATTTATATTATATGTGGGGTATTAAAAAAAAGGCAGCAGTATCCAGAAAATATTTAATGCAGTCATCGAGGATTACTAATTTATAATGTACTGCATTCATGATTTTATAGGAAACATCGACTATAAATTTATAGAAAACATGATTTTGGAAGAGATAGATATATAAAATCTAGAATTCAGTACATTTTAAATTAGTGATCCTCGGTGACTGCATTCAAATTTTTTTCTGTATATAATATGATATTACTATAATAATATGATATTACTCAGCAGATATCAACACTCTTTTTTGAAACTTTGTAAACAATGGATAAATATGGAACAAACAATATGGCTTTTGTTTTATTTATGACATTGGATATTTCAAAGCTTCACATATTTTTATGGAAACGTTGCGAGCTGAAAAAAAGTTGCGTTGTCTCAAAAATTTCCGACAAAAAATCTGTGTTAGCCAGAGCGTACCAAACTTTCCTCTTTGCAATTAAGATTACACGACAAATTCTCGATTAATTTCTCATTAACACATTACGTTCTTTGAAATATTAAACAGCACTGATGAAAGAAAACCCGTTAATATATCGTACGGCATGGACACACGGAAAACGCAGACAAATTCACAAATGAGTTCGTATTTTTCACGTAGACCCTGTTCAAAGAAGTCTGCCCCGTACCGTCTGCCAGTATGAATAATTTCATCTTAAAAATGTTTGTATATTCATGACTGTTCTCTCCCTGACCGAATATGTTTTTTTTCATCGGCGACAAACACGTGTTGAACGTTGTATGATAGTATATCCAGCTACTTTTTTGGAGAAATCAGATCATAATCTAGTATCCGTCGTGGTCATAACTTAAGTTCGTGTAAATATTTGATATTGTTCAATTTGGTTTGACATCAGTCTTCTCTCCTCGGAGCAGTGGCTGCGTGCGTGCGCATACAAATCAGGCCGTGGCAATTAAAATTCCAAATTGTCCTTTACTTTTTAATGAATCATTTTAGGATGTTAGCAATGCTGAGTTTTTCTGCTTTGGTGCATTGTTTGAATTCGTAAAATAAGTCTTGACAAAACATTTCTATTTAATGTATCGAGGGCACAGTATTGAATAAGATATTTATTACACTGTTGTAATCGACTACTGCTTTGTGGTTATTCATTGCAAATTGTCCTTTAGTTTTTAATTAATCATTTTGGGATGTTAGCAATGCCGACTTTTTCTGCTTTGGTGCATTGTTTGAATTCGTTTAATTAAATAAATCACAAAATTCACTTGCGTTAGACTACAATATTTTTGGTAACACTTACTAATTTTGGAATCGCCATTCCTTTTTCAGGGACTACAAAAGTAATTTTACAGAATATAAGTTTTCTAAGATATCTATTTTCCTTCGGTTTTTAAAAAAAGTTTGTGTACTTACTATTATAATTCTATGCTTTCACTGTCGAAACAATGATCTTCAGTTCTTGCATGATCCGCCATTTATGAATTCGTAGATTTTCAGCATTGAAAAGATTATAATTATTATGAAAAACAATTATGTAGTTAGATAATAAATGAAACCATCCGTCATTTTGAATAATATTGAGGAGAGCAATAATAAAATTTGAATTTAAAGTACCAACCAAAATATTCAGATAATAACTTTGATAGTCATTCAGATTTTTAATGATTTAAAAAACTGTTTTAGGTGCTGTTTATTTTAATGTCTTAAAATATTGTTTTTATATTGATATTTCATATTGTAATGCAGATGCCCTCTTTGGTCATCGAAATTTTTAATCACCGAGATTTTTTTAAGTAGCTTTCTTTGCCAGGTTTCTCAATATTCTACAATATAAATATATGTGTGTAGTATTGTACTCTTAATCATAAGTATCACTTTATTTCATTTTAGATACATAAATAGATACATTATTCTAAAAATAATATTCACCTTTATTAAAAATAAGTAGCTGTATTGTAAATTAATGAAAGTTATAGTGTTTTCATTATTCTTAAACATAATTTATAACAAACCTTTTACTCTTTATTAAAAAAAACAACATCGAATAACTTCCAAAGTTACAAAAAGGCACATATGGAATCTATTAATATTTCAGCTAAAGCCTAACACTATGTTTTTCCAAATTCTTGACCGTGACTTCTTATTTAATGCTGCATATTAAACAGGCAAAAATGTCTTGTGAAAAAATCTGAAAAAAAAATGAAAAGTAATGATATTCTCTTGACGGTATAAAATAACCCATGTCCTTTTATAATAAGAAATCATGTTCGCACTACTGTATATTTTAAACCATCGTAGCGTCTTCCCGTATTTTGTCAAAGTTTATTCATATAACGTTGAAAGACTCTGTATTTATTTAATAAAAACCCCGTCTATACGTTGTCACGAAAATCTCCGTGGATCGGTAAAGAAAGCGAGCGGCACAAACAGTTCCCTTTGTTCAATCAAAACCGGCGGATGCTTTGGATTGAAAGTTGGCGGTTTGCGAACTTTCCTCTAAAATAAATTTACAGTTCCGATGTCTTGAATATATTGCTGGTTTCTGCGAAAAGTCACATTGAATCGATCGTACGTTCACACCGCAGGTCGTTTAAAAAAGTCTTCCTGGAGTTCTTTTGAAATGCAAATGTGTAAAGCTCTGTATATCTTTTTACATATATCTCGAGGAAATCAGTCATTGATTTTTCAAGGCCCACCCTAGAGAAATGCTAGTCCACAGACGATATTTGGTCACAGGAGAGTGGCCTACTAAATTTAAAGCAGAAAAAAAATCAGGTTTTTTCCATTCATGAAGAAAGAGTTTCATCTGCATACATTTCACATACTCAAATATTCCGGCAAAAAACGATAAAATGCCTGTCCACAGCTTAAAATTCTGGTTCAAATTTCAGTGCTAGTGAATTAAAAAAATGTTGTCCATATTTAAAAAATACTGATTCATGGTAATAAAATAATTATTCATGATTAAATAATGGTAGTCCATAATAAAATTCGATGGTCCATAATTGAAATATATTGGTCCATAATTTAAGAAATACTGATCCATAATTAAAAATTCTGATTCATGATGATGAAAATAGTGGTTCAAAATTAAAAAATATTAGTTCATTATTAAAAATGCTGATCCATAATTAATTTCCATAAACATATTTTATTTCCATAAACAAAAACAACATAATCCATAAAATCTGATTCGTGGTCAAAAAATAGTGGTCCGTAATTTAAAAAAATGCTGTTCCACAAATGATATTATTTGTCCTGCGCATGTGGCCCACTAAGGTTGTATCAGACAATAAGTCTCGGAAAGAAGACCTGCTGACTACCAGGTCGTTTATGGCTCGAACGCCCATCAATAGTACTAATTTATACAATGAGTGATTCAGCTTATAATGAATTACTCATTGTACAAATATACGCCAATAGGTACTTTTGAATTGAGATTAAAAAATAAAAATTTATCAACTACCTACATTATTTTACTTAAAATTATTTAAATCATTGACACTTTAGAATTTATCACTTTATTCAATATTACTACAAAACAAAAGCATATTTTGTAAAATAATTTATTTTATATCAATTTTTATTTTATTAGGGATTTATAATGAAAACTATGTTTTTATGGATTATTTTTTTTACTAAAATATGTGTTTCGTATTATAATTTTATTATTATTAGAGTTCTTATTATTAATTAGAAGACGAAATATCGCTATTAAACAAAGATAGTGCTTGTGATATCCAATGAAAATTTTGAAAACTAATCGATTTGTGTACGCTGTTTTTAAAAAGATAATATAATTTTAAAATAGAAAATATTTCATTTAAAATATATATACTTGCAGATTCACATGTAAAACTCCCTTGAATATTAATTCTTCATTTTATTAATATATAAAATGATTAGCTTGTTGGTGTAATGGTCATGACTCTCGCCTAGTTATCTGATGGTCTGTGGTTCAAGCTCTATTCCAGGACACCAGCAAGTTTGTCCTATTTTCATAACACAAGCGTTTGGCTTAGTTTGAAAATAGTTAGAATATTGATTCGACACGTATTCTGTGTTCGTATCACTATTTGAAAAAAAAAATTAAAACAGGAAAAAACATTATAAATATTTTATGAAAATTAAAAATAAAGTTGTAATGGTGTAAAAAATATATATATATATATAATAAATATTTTACGACATTATACTAATGTTAATTGAAATATTTTTATCCCGAAAATGGAAGGAATGTATAGCTTATCCATTATCTAAACCTCCAATTATATACTCCAATAGTTAAAATAAGCTACATTTATTGTTGTGATTACATTGGATAGTTTAATTTATATTTTTACGTAAAAAAAACCTTCCGTAAATTTATCGTACTCTGGTTATAAAATAATGGGTCCATTTTATTTTTAATAGGCGAGTTGCATAAAAAATATCAATTTGTATAATGCCAATTATTTTTGTTAGCCTCTGATTGTATAAAAGGTTTATTTTAATATTGTTTCAAATGAAACCCCCTGGGGATGAAATGATATCGGAAGCAAATGTGTATTTTGGTCACGCTTCACTAAATCTGAAATAAATATACAGAAATCAAAGCCAAGCGATGCAAAAACTCCGTTATAGCATTGTTGGTGTCATCTGGCATCGTCATCTATTTTGCATCACAACCTTCCCGAAAGGTCACCTTCACTTTTCCAGTTATCCTAGAACTGTTCAAGGTGGGACACCAAAATTTTATTTTGAATTAAAAAAAACTTTGAAAAGTACCTTCTTAGTTTATTTAGTACATTTTTATATGATTTATATGACATTGCCCTTTTAATCGGTAAATAAGCTTCTTTGCTAACTAACATAAGAATACGAAATAAGGCGTTAAGGTTATTTAACTTCTGGGGTTGCCCACTGAATTAACATAGTTTTATACAATATAATATATAATGTTATCAATTACTAGTTTTCAACCAGAAAACAATTTTATGTGACATGCCAATGTAAAATTGAACAAAGTAAATTGATCCTTTTATATTATCAGACTATTAATATTGGCGTTTTTTAAATTTATAAACATGTTTTATTATATTATGTATTATCAGTATTACTAAACATATTACCGTTTTCATGGTAAAATCTAGCATAAACCAATCTAGTGGGAGAGAATACGAATAAGTGGTACATCAAAATACTGTCTGTCTCGCTATCACGCATTTATAACTATAAGAGCAACGAGACCACTCAAAAATATTTTTTATTGTAATCGATTTCCAGCTTTAATCGTAAAATCTATGCCAGTTTTTAATCATAGCAACCAAATTTTTATATTTACAATATTCAATTCTCGTCCGGCTACTAATTATATATTATAACATTCACAGATTCCATCAGCCATAGAATACTTTAAGGCATAGATAATGGATTTTTCTCAATTCGACGGATTACTATCTATAGATATTAGACAATAGTTTTATCAATGCGATCAGATACAAAACTCAAATCATTGAGTAACCGATTAAAATAACTGTTTTAACCATGAGTAGATCTATGAAGGTGGGATAAGAAGGATAAGTAATGCTTTATACTTGGGTCCAGCATAAAGATACACAACTTAGTTTAACAAAAAAAAATGAGGGGATAAATAAGATGAAACAGCGATGTAAATAGGTGTTTGCCAACGTGCGAACTCTCACCTCTGGCATGCTGCGCGCGCCGTTGTGTCGTCAGACGATGCTGTCATTAGGACATGAGTCCCCCTCATCGTACTACTACTGTATCGCAGTATGAGGATTTCTTTCATTCTTCTGAGGAATTGTCTCAAAAACTAGACACAAAATCAAACAACCAAAAGTTATTAATATGATTAACTAGAATACACATTGTATTAATCACCAATTTGTTGAATTATCAACATGTTTCGGGGCCAATATATATGTGTGTGTGTTTAAATATAAGTTTTCGCGAAGAGGTATATGCATTATGAAAGACTTTTTTAGGGAACTGCGCGGATTAAAAAACCATTATCAAGCAGGTCTTTCTGACCTTCGGAGTTCAAGTTCCCGAAAAAAGTCTTTCATAATGCATATATATATATATATATATATATATATATATACAAGTATACGTTATATCCTTATAAAGGAATTAATTTTTGGTTAGTATAAAGTGTATTCTTATTCATTATATTAATAAGTTACCGAAAAATCATTTTTCCGTTATTGAAAAAGTTATTATGTTATTTTGGTCCAAATAAATTGTTCACTATGTAAACATGAGACCAGCGAGTCTATATTTTTGATGCTTAATTAAAAAAGACTCGAATGAATTTACAAATAAAAAACTGCATTCCGTGTAATGGCTGCAAAAAAAAAAAGAGATTGCGCGAGATGCAACGCGGAACAAAGTTTACAAAGAGCAAACTTATTTTGTATGTTTAGTGTGTGTGGGGGATCAGAAGGGGTCCTACACCATCCATTTGACACGTACAGCGAGCACGTGGCCCCGGAATATAAAAAGGCCATTGGCTCCGTGATAAAACTAAATTATTCCGTGCACAAGATGGACGCTTTATTATTTGAATTTCGAAAAGGGAACAGGCTACCCCTGTTCCCTAATATGGTATACCGCCTAGTTATATTTAACTTACTGGGACTGGGGTTGAATATATATTTTTTAATTTTTTCACTTTAAGCTACCGTCATGTACTTGACACATAATTTTCCTTAACTGGCATCATTTGCTTAAAAATATTAAAAAGGACGTGACACGCAAAAGGTCCAAATGATCATTAAGTAGTCCATTTTTAAGATCATACATTTATTTGCTAATTTTTTTCTGGGTTACATTTTGGTTAGTTTATTGTCATTATTACGGTTAAAACAATGGAGAAATGAATTAATTAATACATTAATAACATGTATAACCTTAGTATTACATTTTTCAAAAACCAACTACTAGGACATCATAATCAGTTTTCATTAAACCGGTCTTCCGGCAAATATGACTAAATTCGCTAGTTGTATACCAAATACTGGTATTTTAAATAAAGAAAATCATATGCTTTACTTATTAAGGTCAATATACAATATTACTATACATAATATTTATAATCTACTTTATGATGATATTCTGCATAGTGAATTTTTTTACTTATAAATTCTTTGAATTCTTCTAAAGCCATGTAACGCACGATTGTGATCAACTTTCATACAATAATAATAATACCAATAATAATAATAATAATAATAAAATATAATAGATGTATTGTGTAAATAAGACTACATACAGTGTCCAGTGACACTCACCGGTCACACAATATGCGTCTTTCTGAACATAGTTTTAATTGATTAGTCGAATTTATTTTGAATGTTGCAGAACTGTGTCATAAAAAAATATAACGTCACAATAAAATGTGTTTTAGTTAAAAAATAGAGTAGCTTGATGGTAGTGGTTAAGACTTTCGCCTAGTGACCCAGTGGTGGTGGTTCGAGCCACATTCCTGGAGAGCAGCATTTAACTTAGTTTGAAAAAAGTAATAATCACTTTATTATTACCAATTAGTGTACAACAAATTTCACTTGCGGGAAGATTTCAAGTTTTCCGAATTCCAGCTGATCGTGGAATTCTTACTATTTCTGTCTACCAGACCATTGCCTTGACATCTCTACTCACATTGACGTGGCTTGAATGTAGCCAATTATTGGATTCTAACATTGGAGTTGCCCTGTCTACACCGATTTCCACTAGCCTGAAGTTATTATCAATCAATATGGTTTTCTAATTACTATATCCTATCTATCTCATCGCATCCTGCCCATTATGAATAAAAAGTATTTTTACAACTTTAAGATCATGTTTTTTTTTTCAAATAATCTTAATTTTTATTGTATTTTTGTATGTTCTGAGCAAATAGTTACTGGATTATGTCCACATAAGAATAATTATAAATTATAGAAATCCCACAGAGACGAAGCAATTTATATGAGAAACGTATATGGAAGTCTTTTTATAGGATGGCTGTATGAGCTGGCTTTAGTGGTCACTCTACACAATGCAACGTTCACCAATTCCATTGTAACAACAGCCACACATTATTCATTTATGAAAGTTTTATATATCTTCCAAATCAGTAATCATTTCACATATTTGAAAGAACTATGCTAGATACGCTACATTATGTAGAGTGATCACTTAAGCCAGCACACATATGTAAGCCCTGGGCCATCCTACAAATAACTTCCATACACGTTTCTCATAGAAATACCTTCATCCTTGTGAGATTTCCATTTTATATCGTAATTAATCTAAATTTTCGTCAACAAATTCGCGACAAAATATATATTATTACCTTACTTTATATAAGCATTCAAACTGAAATTAAACAACTAAACAGCAATGAAGCCAGGACACATGAATTTATTATTTCCACAATGCTAAAAATACGTACGTGTCTTTATGAACTTCCGAGGCTAATCCAAGCTTAAGAATGTTACGTAGACATTCCACATTCAAAGAAATTAATTATGTTTAAATTTTTTTTGTACCTAGTGAACTAATTATTTTTTGTTTTCTGTATTTACAGTAGGTACCTCGTGTTTTACTTTTGTTATTTCTGTTTTAATCCTAATTATTAGAATACATAAAATCGAACTATCCGTCTGTGACCATACGCTTTTTTAAGTTTTACTGGGACATATCCTGCTTCAGCCTGTGGTCCAATGATTTCTTCGGTCTACTCCGATACATATTAGAATATTATAATTTTCTTTCCACATTTTTTTAGATAATTCGAAACCAGCGCAGTTGCATTTCACGATTTTGAAGACTATTGGCGCTACAGACAGTAAATCTATAATTAATATAAAATCGAATATATTTAAAAAATAAAAGAAATAAGACCAGTTGATTATTATTAAAACCCAATCACTTGACTTACAATCCTCCAATTCATTACATGTCAATTTATTTTGTACCTACTTATTTTTTAAAATCTAAATTATACCCTTTGTTATAAAAACTACTCGTAATAAGAAAATTAATGAGAATCGCAACCTCTTGAAAGTTTTAGTCAAATCAAACAAGTTTTTTTAAACACAATAAAATAAAACTTATTTATATAAATTTTTATTATTTAAAATAAATAATCCTAGTAATATAAATGGTGTGAAAATTAACGTAAATTTACAAGACCAAGTGAATCTTCTGAAAATGTTTTAAACATAAACTCAAATGCTGTTTCTCCGCAAATCTCCTTAGTATTCAAAATTCAATAATCTGATTACTTCAAATACAATACTAAAATCAAGTTGTTTTGCTGTTCTCGTTCGTAGTAATTGTACTGAGCAAATATCATTACCCCAGTAGAACCGGCGTTAATAAACTGCTGCCGGCACATCTAGGATGAATTGATGAATAGGAATGAATAGCAGGAATACCGTACGGATTGTTAGAATTTTAGGTCGAAAGACAAATGACATCAAACCAAAGTGACCAGCGATGGGTATACTAATGTAAGGTTCACGGTTCGGAGCCCGAATGGTACGATCCATTGTTATGTTTAAACAATGATAGGACTTTATCAGGCCTAAAAAACTTGTCATATAATTAATAAATAATTAATTATTCTGATTTATAATCTTAATATTTTTTTAATGAGGTAGATGATATTTAGTAAAAAAAAAAATTATTTTCACTGAAAAAATGTTGATATATTCCTGTAGTTGATATATGTTGATATATCGACGGTCACGAAGTAAACTAAGATATCTACAAAAACGCAATTTTACAGAAGAACTGTTTAAAGCTTGGCTTATGATACATACAAAATTATGATATTTGTTGCAATTCAACGTTAGTTATTTTCCGTGCATTGGTACAAAATAGTCAAAAGTGAATTTTTGGTAGAAATCAAGTTCACTTAGTTACCGTCGATATATTTTAATTTGTATGACTTTCTTTGAATACAACGACTATATTTCAAAGATATTTTATATTTTAGGTTATTAAAAACAATTAAAATATATCCATTAAGAAGATGCGTAGAAAAATTTTACCAATCAACAAAATATTTTGTTACGACCGGAATACAAACCATACATCAGTTTCCCATGCCGAAGAACTGCGATATCGATATCACTTTTTTAATTATTTGAGAAAAAAATATTTGTGCAGTCATGTGTAAAGCATGCATAGATAATTGAATTTTAAAATAGCTATCAACTTAATACTATGCAATAAATCCCAAAACCTTTGAATAAAGATAGTGAAACATGAATTTCATGCCAGGATAAAAGCCATACATTTTTTATTAAATCTGAAATGTGCATATTCAAAATATATTGAATTGATTCATCTAATCATTTTAATTATCATAGACCTATGTTAGTAATTTTCAACTTTATAATTAAATGATTTTTCACTAAGAAATAAAGTTAAATAAATTCCAACTTCACTTTTGTGAAGCTTTTTTTTTTATTTTCATTTTTTATGCATTTATTTTCAATTTTCGACTAAAATTAAATCACGACTCAATTCTTCTCGATAAAATTTAAAGAATCGAGGTTTTTATAATTGTTCAAAAGTGCATAGGGATATGAAAAATCTAACGAGAAGATATATTTTTTCATATAATAAAAATATTATCTCCCCAATGCGAATTCTGAAAAGAAGCAAAATCTATTGAATTTTTATATTATTTTGTTTAATTTAGAAAAAAATATAAGAAACCTAAGAGGTTTATGAATATAACATTTCATTTACATACATATTCATATTTTAATGTATATTAGATAGTATTATCGACACCATCTCATCACTCTTGGCTCTACAACCCCTGGTGGGTCTTGGCTTCCTTCACCTTCCTCCACTCATCTCGATTTTGTGCCAACTCTCTTAAGTTTAGAAGTTCTAAGGCAGACATGTCTTTAGAGGACGTCGTCGTTCCATCTTAATTTTGGTCTTTCTGAGCTCTACCGGTCTTGAGTTCAGCAGGGACTTTGATCGGTCATTCCTCCACATTACCCAGTCATCGAAGTCTTCCCAGTTTTAGAAATGTTGTGACATTTAGCTTCTTAAGCAGAGTATAGAGCTCATGGTTGTAATGTATAAAAAAAAATAATAAAAAATGAATTATATATGAATATATTATATATATATATAATAATATATATATATTAGTAAAAAAATATATAAAAAAATGGAAATAGGAAAAACTAGATAACTGCTATTTGTTATTGTCTATGTATTTATTTCTGTCTTAATATATTTGTCTTTTTTTTAGTTCTGCGAATATTTAGTTTTCTCTTGTATTTTAGTAAGTTCTTACATAGTTTCAGTCCGTTATTGATGAGTCACGATTGTCCTGTTTTCGTTTTAGCTTGATTGATGTGGGAGTTTTTTGTTATTTAAAGTCCCTGCCTTTTATTTCGCGACTTGCCACGTGCAAAGAATTTCGATCTTTATTTTTTTTGCTGTTAAGTTGTAGTGTTGTTTGGTAGGTTTCTTTAGTTAGTGAAATGCATTTCAAGTTGGTTCGGAACTAAGAGAAAAAAAATTGTATATAAAATTGAAAAAATAATTTATTCAATATGTAATAAATACAAGTGAGAATTTAATTTTTCCGAAAAAAATTGTAACGTCCGCGGCCCCATTATTGAGCGGCCATTCCTTAACGAGCCGGCCCCCTCAAACGACCCGGCCCGCATACCAATCGCCGGGACCATAACTTATCTTCGGTTTGTCAAAACTAACTTATGGACCACTGTTTGATCTGGGAGCCCAATGTCACCGTAAATCTGTGATTCTCAATCTCGACTGCGTAGGTACCCTCTGTCCGCTTCCCGCCGAAGCAGAATCTGGCCTTCAACATCGGTTGAATATTATATAACTTGTAAAAAGATTGATGAGATTCAGAAAAATGAGGTTGTCTATACGCGCACAGAAGTGATATATGGCAATACCTGGCTAAAGTCTACCAGCGCACCACTTTAATTTTGAATGTAGCAAAAAATAAAGTTTTACTGGTATATACACACTGGTATAAAAATATCATTACAATAAATAAATCACTTAGCATAATTATGTACCTATCTAAATTATCAATTAAGATAAATCATAGAAGTCTCACAGAGAGCTACGAAATCTGTATAAACTATGTCATGGGGAGGACAATAAATGTCATAAGCTCAGTCCATTCAAATATATGAAAGAAACCGATTTAGAACTATTTGAGAAATTATTTATTCCAGTATGTGGTATCAGCCAACTAATAATTGCAATACAAATTTCATTGGATTTCCTAAAAAAAATAAAAAAAGTACGCGTAAATAATGTTCTTAGGTTTTTACATCCGTTCAGAATCTTCTGGTTTGTGTTTTCTGGGGTATTATGCCATGTTTTTACGACCTTTCTGGCCAACATTTCGGACCCCGTTACAAGGTTTATCATCATTGCTGATGTATTGTTATGAGTGTTGATATTGTGATTAAGTATTGGCAACACAAAAAATGTACGCATTACCAAAAATAATATCATGTTCGAACTTCAATCATCGCTTTTTCACTCTCTTCAATCATCCAATAATCTTTGCCATACCACTCCGACAAATCAGACGTTAGCCACATGCTTGTATATTTACTGGTAAGACACACGCCTTATTGTCAGGTGGTCGGGAGTTTGAGTCTCATTTCAGGACACCATCAAGTAAGTCCTATTTTCATAACACAAGCGTTCTGCTGTTTAAAAATATTCAGAAACTTTTTTCATACAAACATATTTTGTGATGAATCTCTTTTTTAAAAATATTCTGCTCTAAATAATTCTCGCGGAAGGTACTATTAAAAACTAGCTGTAACCCGTCAAAAATGACGGTCTCTTTACATGTTGGTTCCTAAGGAATAAACATGTATTAATTAATACGTTATTTAAAAAATTAAGGAAAAAAAAATATTTTCGAAAAAAAAAATTCGGGAAAAAATTTCGTAAAAACATTTTTGCAAAAAAATTATTGTAAATATAAAAATCAAAAAAAAATTTTTTCAGAAAAAAAATTGCAATGATGAATATTCGAGAGAAGTCTCACCCACGTTCAAGTGTCAAAAAAAGAAAAATGCACTTTTTTCATTAGACACTTATTATCAAAATGTTTTCCAGTAGTTTTCGTGAGAAAAATAAAAAATATGAATTATTTATACCATAATAATAAATGATATTTTGTATTATCTTTATATGTAGGTAAATGTAATTTCATATTTATTTAATGGCGGTGTTTACACAGTTTTTTTTTAAATAGAGATGCGAACACGGAATACATGTCACATCAATATTTTCACTATTTTTGGGCTATGAAAATAGGACTAACTTGCTGGTATGGAGTGAGGTTCCAACCCGCGACCTTTGGATCACGAGGCGAGGGTCCTAACCACAAGACCAACAAGCAATTGGGATGAATAAATCACTAGACATGTGTTAAAAAGATTTCTATCAACTTACAAAATAAAATAAGTAGGTAATTGTTTTATGTAATATTCATCACGTCGAAATTAAAGAATTGTAGAATATTGTATTATAAGCAAGAATCCACGATCTTAACCATCGGCGTGTCAAAGACTGCGCATATCTCACACCATCTTCGAAACTTTCACTGGCTTAAATAACCAGAGAAGATTGAATATAAGTTTTACCTCACAATATTCAAGGTCATTCACAACATGGCCCCTCAATACGTTACCGACTTCTGGATTCCATTTTCCACAAATAACATACAACTATCTCTTCGTTCAGCATCAACATCTAGTACAAGTAGGTTAGTTTAAGTAAATCACGTCCACAAACCAATTTCGGTGCTTTTCGATAGTTTATTCTACAAAGTTGTAGAATAAACTATCTAATAAACTGAGACAAACAGACATCTTGCTACTGTTCAAGAAACAACTAATGACACAATTGTTTAGATAATCACATAAAAACCCATAAAATCAGGCCGTTACTATACTACTTAATGTTTCCCACTCGTAGTACGCGCTCCGCGAAAATACCTGATTCTTTCTGGCACTTCCAACAATTATAGTTTTAAATGTTAATTCCATTTTTTATGTTATCTAGTGAATAAGTAACAGTATATAAGTGTTTTTAGCCAGTAAGCTGTTTTGTGTGAAGCGCTATATAAATGATCCAACTATTATTATTATTATTATTATTATTAAATCAGTGTGAATATTATACCTATAGGTCTTTTTGCCTTATAAAAAATTTTTTTTTTTTCAATTTGTGGGTATCTATTTGTGATATCAAAATATGTTATAAACAAACAAATAAATTAGAACTGATCTGCACTGCATTTCTACGCATTTTTTGTCTTAAAAATATCATCATTCCTATTTAATTAAAGTTACAAATTTAAAAGCTGGAAAACATTTGTGAAATCGCATAAAAACCAATTTATGTATGTCTTTACTAATTACATTGCAAACAAATGAATGCAATTTCAAGCGTGCTATCACGTTCGCGTATTGGAATTTCGTAAAGTAAAATTCAAATTTAATTAATCGATATGTCGTTTGACATATACATTCTTTGCAATAGAGGTCCTTATTATACGGGCCTTTTAAATCACAATAGAATCTGACAGACGGAATTTATGTTTTGCTCACTGGGAAAAATTACAATTTAGAACCGCCTAATGCAGAGCAGACAAAAATACATAAATTCATGTTATGTCCAATGTGTTCTTAATATTATATCATTTATGTGACTAATATAAAATAAATGTAAGTAGAATAAAAGCAATGTCAGCACACTATCCAAGGAAATTTTAAAAATGTGTTAAATGCAGTCATCGATGATTACTAATTTAAAATGTACCGAATTCGAGATGTTTTAGAAATTATAGCTCTGTCTTCTGAAATCATATTACCAAATTACTTTCGAAACATACATATTACATTACATATTCGCGTTAAAAAGTAACCGCTTCATACTAATGTAACATTTGATTTTTATTCCCTTTCTTTTAACTCGTAGCGTCTGCTTGTCGGCTTGTCTGCCGAAAAAAATTTGGATCGATTTTCAACCCTTTTCCCATGATCCAATCGAGATGAAACCTTGCAGGCAGACTCGTGGCGACGATAAAAATGATCAAACATTTTTGTTTAAAATTTTATAATTATTATAGTATAATTTGGATTTTTCGAAATTTTTTATTACTCCCTTTCGTAGCGTCGCCCGACTCGAGCGCGACGCGTTGAGTAGGCGCGAAAACTGTTTCAACTAGTAAATGAGAAAGGAAGTATAATAAAAAACTTGTTTTGTATGGAATGTTCTTAGGTTTTCACAGCCACTCAGAATCTTCAAGTTTGTGTTTACTGGGGTATTATGCCGTGTTGTTACGACCTTTCGGGCCGACGTTTCGGATCCCATTGCAGGGTCCATCATCAGGGCTGATGTGTTGTCTTGAATGTTGGTGTTGTGGTTAAGTATCGGCTTGCAATACCGTGCCGAAGTCATGATGTGTTTGTATTGTGTTGTATGTATGATTCATCTGTTGTCTGATCACTATCTCTGCGGAGTCTGCGACGAGAATGACTTTGAAGCGCCGGATACCAAGATGTTTTTAATTTGAGACCATCATCTCTATTAATGTTTATCGGATGCTTGTAGATTTCTAGTGCTTCCTTGATAAGACGCGCATGGTGACTCTTAGGCTTTCCAAGGATTTTCGGTTCGAATGCGAAATGATGGCCGGTATCCAGAAAATGCTTAGCCAATGCTGATTTTTCTGGATGACCGAGTTTGCATGCCCGTTTGTGCTCGTTGACCCTTTTGGAAATGGTACGCGCCGTTTGCCCCACGTATACTTTATCGCAGTCTTGACAATCGAGTCTATATACACCGTCTGTTTCTAAGCGATCTCGATCCTTCGCTGATCTCAACATATCCTTAATTTTGAAGTTGGTACCAAAAACTGTCTTAATATCTCTTTTCTTGAGAGCTCTGGCAATTCTGTCTGTAACGCTTTGGACAAAATGCAGAAAGGCGATGCCTTTGCACTCAGGTTCTGTATGTTTTTCAGGGCGAACAGACCTCGTACTTATGACGCGTTGTATCTGTCGCTTCTGGTAACCATTGCCTTCCAGTGCGTCGCTGAGTGTTATCATTTCCTCCTGTAGATATTCATCTTGGCATATCCTTTTGGCCCTCGTGGTCAAAGTGTTGATGAGACCTCTTTTTTGAGCAGGATGATGGTGGGAGTTCGCATGTAGATAACATTCCAACCGTTATCTAAAAAAAGTCGTAAGCCGAAAGGTCGTAACAACACGGCATAATACCCCAGTAAACACAAACTTGAAGATTGTTTTGTATGGGTTAGTTTTTTACTACTAATGTAACATTTGATATTAGAACAGACTGAAACATCATAGCAAAGACAGCACCATCCAATTATGTAAATAGTTAGCAAAAATGTCTTCTATTTGGCAGCAAACTCTTTTCATACTTCTTCTTCTTCTTACTTGCACTGTCTCAACTCATTGCCTATGTAAACTGTTGGGATTGACTCTTTTCGCTCTGAGGCTGTATCTTCTTCGGTTCTGGGTGTCGCTTTCATCTAGACTATTTCTCTGGAGGATTTTGGAGCATTGAGTCATCCAGGAGTTCCTTGGTCTTCCTCCGGATGACTGTCATAGACATAGCGCGATTTACCGTATAGTTTGGTGGTACCCATCTTATGTTCCCGTACCCCTCTCAGCTGTCGTTAACCTGCTTACTGTTTTTGTCCGTATATAGCAAAATCCATTCTTAAAAAATAAATATTTATTTATAGAAGTATGTGAAAGCAAGAATGTTGTGGCGATTGTTTTTAAAAACTTATTTCCATGGTGTAGATATAATAGATTCCAAATAATTTATTATTTTGTTTTTATATGCATACATACATGATGTACGTATATTTAATGTTATTATTGATGGATTTAGCATTTATATTGTAGAGAATCATCAAAGAATCATGATAGATTATTAAAAATATCAAATATAATAATTTAGTTGTCTGTCAGTCCTTCCGTCTGTCTGTCTGTCCCCTTGACTTCGTGTAACGTCCGTAATTTCGTGCTAATTCATGGCTTAAAAAATGAAATTAAACAGCTGGAGATGGGGCTTCAACCTCGAGCTAGCAAACCCTAATCGGCTGCTCAACGCATATTGCTACGGCTGCCTCTACTTCTTGGACCTCCAAGAAGATACTATAAATATATATCTACTAGGATTTAGCAAAAACATGAACCAATGTTCCATCATTTTTGACAGGTTGCAGCTAGTTTTATTATATTTACTTTGTTATCTTCTGTACTTGAGATTGAAAAAAAAAATTTTTTTTTCACTACTAGTTTCGAGAAAATCAGAATTTCTCATCGATATGTGAAAAAATACTGATTACCTTTTAAATAAAGAATTTTTGCAAAAATTTTGTTTAAATTTAAATAATCAACTTAAAAAAAATAATGATTAGGTACTGAAAACATGAGCCAAAGTGACTCTGTGTTACGTGCGTAATATTGAATATACCTATGCGGTTACGGAAGACTTACCCAGTGGTATCTCGTGACGCCATTGTAAGTGTTACAAACATTCAGTAGGTTCAACGTCTCTTCAATACTTACAATTTAAATTTGTTTTTACTCTGTTTTAAATTAATTATTAAATTAGTTACTTACCCCCATTTTATTAATGTGCTTTTATTTTTTGCCGCGAAACCTATTGATTTATTAATAAATTGTTTTTTTTTAAATAAAATATGTTTATTAAAGTGAAATTATCATTTGCACATCCATCACACGAGACACAAGATAAACGCGCAAAATGACTTTCGTACAGCAAGATATCGTCAAGCAATATCAAAGAATACAACTGTCTCAGATTTTTAATTTTATGTTGAAAAATTGACCAAGATGTTGGATTAAGGCGCGCATTCCCCGCTTGCTTTTAGCTGTCGGCGAGCAGTCTCGAGTGTATGTCTAGAAATCAACCCTTCACCAAAAGGAAAGGAAAAGAAAGGGAGAGGCACCAATTAGCATCGGTAAGCGACGTCATATCTCGGTCGGCTTCTAGGCACAAAGGTTTTTACTCTGATTAAGGGACAGATCCGCTTCTTCGAATATGAAATCATATTATTATTGTTCTCAGCGCTGTGTGGAAGTTCTTAAATTTCATTTCCACTTTCAGTCTTCTGGTAAGTCCGAATATTATAAATTACATATAAAATTTCATTTGTGAGCTAGTCACATATATTTTTTTATAAAATTATTTTTTTAGAATTATTAATTCGCAAAAAGGATACTGCAGCCAACGTTGTAACTTAAATACGTTAAAATGATTTTTTTTTTTAAATAAGATAAGATAATAAATAAATAATATTATCTGATTTTTTTTAAATACCATGCTTATACTTAAATGTAGGTAGGTACTAAAAATAATTTCCCGCAAAAATTTTTTTACCTCATTCTCCAAATAAAAGATGGGTACCTACGATATTATTATAGTTTATGAAATTCTGTTGTTTATAGATAAAAAGCACCCACGCTTTTATTTGGAGATTGACGCAAAAATTTGGTGCCAAAAATTTATTTTTTTAAGTTTCAGTACCTACATTTAAATATAAACGTGTTTTCTAAAAAAAATTTTTTCATATAAAATAATTTTTTACTTTTTAGTCATAATATTACCCAGCGTACAAAATTTCTTCAGTAGGAAATTAGCGCCTTTTTTTGGTGAGCTCATTAACTTATTTTCCATAAAAAACTTGATTTTGATAATTGATTCATATATTGTCATCGAGAATACGTCTGTGTGCAAAATTTGAGCTTGATTAGGCATTAGAAATCGGGTGTAAAATCGATTGTAAGATTCCGTCCAGACAAATGTAAAAAGAACGAAGATGATGGTTAACAGAATATATCATATAATAATACAGTTTCAAACCTAGTACGTAGGACAATGCAATGAGTAAATAAAACTTTTGGAATTATCAATTTTGTAGCACAAGCAAAATCGAACAGTGGATTCCAATAATCGATAAATTACATAAACTAAATATGCATAGGAAAATAAAAAATAAAAAAATGTAAGCGCAAAATAAGCCGTCCGAAAAATTAAAAAAAAACATGTTAAATTGTATATTAGGTGTATTGTACATATAAATTACTAAAATAATGCAAAACTTGCAAGAAAAACATTTAAAATAAAACAGACAAGGAAAATAAAACAAAACGATATACAAAAGTAACAACAATATTATTATACGTGCACACTTGATAATTAAATAAAACATTTTGCTAGATAAGGTTTAGACTTTTTATCTAATTTATTCATTGTCAAAATACACGTCAATTCTCTATGAAATGTTAGTCTCTGGTTCCCAGATGCTAGCAAAAATAATAAAAGCAAATAATGAGGTATAAAAAGAGGGTACAAGTTTTATAACATTTTTTTTGGTTGTTTATTTTCTCTAGGTATACAGCGATGTTTGTCTCATAAGCACTACGATTTCACAATAAATTTTAATTCACATTCTTGAGTTACGAAATAAACAAATATTTCTAACGTATCTCATTTAAAAAATGAATATAAAAACAGCTTTATAAGCGAAAATTTTGTGTTTTAATTTTATATCACTAGGATATTAAAATTACTATTTAATATAAATCTGAAATTCTAATTTCTTATTTTTTTTCGGGTTATTATAATATTTTTACAAAATAAAACATTCTAGTTAAGATTGTACCAAAGTTCCTCGCCAAATTGGAGTGTCCTAATATTTTAAAGTCGATACCGTAATGAAATATTTCATATTCTGAAACATAAATATGCAGGTTGTATTATTATTATTATATATTATTTTTTTACGAACAAGTCTTTTGAAAATACACAAAAATTTAAATTCTAAACAATTTAATTTTTAAAATACTTGCAAAATTTAAAATCTACCGAAAAATAATAAAGGGTGCATTACAAATAATATTTTTATTGCCTTTTATAATAATTTTCCTTCAATCTAAATCAATTAGCCCAGCCCTGAATTACCTGACTAATTTTATAACCATACCTGAGGCTATTAAGGATATTATAGTACCTGAGAGGGATAGCGATTTATACACATGAATAAATTGAAAAATTCGATTATTGTATATTGATGCAGTGGTGGATGATTCGGTGCAAATTTTACCCGAAAGCAAATTAAATGATCGCGGATGACAAGGACTCGATTTCAACATTAATATTCTCGAGTTCGAGTAATATTTACATACATAAGATAGAAGTAGGTACCTACAAAATATATTTTCATAAAAAAACCTAATGATACAGAAAAAATAATAAATGTAATTTTTAAGTAGGTAATAAATTTCGCTGTATCAAAAAAAGTTTTATCATAAAAAGTAATTTTATTAGAGCAGTGGTTGAATAAATATTTTTAAAACGTATTTTATAGGGTGTTTTTAAGATGTTATTGACTTTATTGAAAAAATAATTTTATGCCATTAGTGGTTAAATATGATATTTTAGAAATAATTTTGCACAATACAGAGAAAACCATGGTGATCGAAATATTAAAAAAAATAATCAAAATATCTATAGAAGGTTATATGAAATCGAAAAAAATACTCAGATTTATTTTATAATTCAGAAGGATGTAAGAATAGTGGAGAGATGTTTTGAACGCGCTTTCTTTAATTTTACTTGTTAAATAAACCTTTCTAAATAAACTCTCCGAGCGTTGAGCTGTAATATATCTTCATTAAATAATTAAACAAGCAGGCCCAAACAAAATATTACCAGAACGGGGATATTAATTTTGCACAGGCAAAGTTACCCTCTTTTGAAGGAATCTAATTAAAAGTTTAACATAGGCACATCTTACGACAAGGCCCCTCCCAAAAACATTGAAACGCATACAAAAGTTTCGCCTTTAAGGTTAGATCAATGAAGATAAATGATAAGGGAACGCCGAGAGACCTCCGGACTAAGCAATCTGAGAAGCACTGTCTGCTATATTATAATTAAAATAATATGACAATTTATAAATTTCAGTAGAAAAAAATTATAATAAAATTTAAAAAATCCTCTAACAAATGTAACAGAAATAGACTACCAAAATATATGGACATAAATTTCTTGGTACACGGTCTGGTTAACTTGTTAAAAAAATTGGGGCTTGTTAATTTTGAAACAATAATGAAAAGGTCAAACTAAATACTCTTAAAAAGTATAAGATATAAGAAATATGTGTTGCCCTAACCGAAAGAGAGCATGGAACTTTGGAAACTGAATACCGCCCCAGTTATCCCGAAAGATGTGAAAGCAAGGTGACTACATTAGGCGGAACGTATAGCGAAAATAGATGAGCCTCGAAGACATTGGATCAAGACCGAAGAAAAGACCAAGTCAAACAATGTCAAGATGGACTTGCAAGAGATGGATGTAAGAATGCCTAATAGACTGGAAAACAAAAGCAAATCTAAGGCAGAAATTACACTTTCATACATCTTCTCATGGAGATTTTCGGGTATTTGAAGCTTTTAACATGGCTGTTTTTTCATTATTTACATGCCAGTATTTTTGTGGATGACATCTGCTTTTATTGCCTTAACACTGCTGGTATGCTATTTAGTAATGTAATTAAAATGTTCGATTCCCGATCTGTGAATGTGTAAAATGCTGATTTTCTGGGATAGATAGGTATAAAATAGATTTTGTGGACTTTTAGAAAGACGAACTGAAGATATTAAACTGAAACATACACAGTATTATCGCTGGATGAACGCATTCATCCAGTGATAATAATAATAATAATAATTGGATAATTTGTATAGCGCCGTTTTCGCGAATACTCACCTCAAGGGCGCTTAAATGTCCGAGGAAGATCAAGAGGTCCACATGCCACCCTAAAAGCGACGAAATCATCAAATTCGGCGGAAACACGTGGCGAATAAGACTATACAGAGAAATGTGGGAGACTTTAGGGAGGTCTTCATCAAACAATGAATAGAAAATGGCTGAAAATGATGACGATGAAGAGTTTTGTTTCTTTTATTTTTATAATGGGACTATAGACAAGAAAATTATAAATCATCGAAGATTTTACAGAAATCTGTAAGTTTTTCAATAAATTGGAAAATACTAGAAGGTTCTAGAAAAAACGGTAGAAATATTAACGAAATACGCAAAACTTATGGAAACCCGAAAAGGTATATAAACAGAACGATGCCATTGCACAAATGTTTTATTGTGACAGTTCGGCGATCCCACAGAAGAGCAAGCGGGGACTAGAACGATTTATAAACAACCAGCAAAAATAGATACCAAAGTGCCAACCGGGAAATCGATAGTGACGTGCGAATATTCTGGAAAACTTAAAAAAAGTGTACTTAAAGTGTGACTTATCGAAGTATCTCGATAGTGACAATTAGTACAAATTTCATAATAGCGATAACAATCAAGTTTTTGTCCAGTGACTTACTTCATAAAATAAAACATTAAGTGTTTAATTTGTCTACCACCGCAGCGATTCCGTGACAATGTGATATAACGTGACTCAATTAATTGTGTATGTAATACAATGTCGCAATGCCAAAAAAAATACTTAAGTTTTTTAAATCTGAATCAAATTTCACATTTGTCACCAGTATGCAAATTAAATTATTAAACAAATTAAAATAATGTATTGGAACCTGAGAATATTACTCTCCTGTTCATACTCATTAAGCTGATGGATGAGCAATGTGAGTGAGTAAACACAGCCGAGCCATGTTTCAGTTATTTGATTAAATTTCTAACTAATATGATTAATTGATATGACAGTTAGAATATTTTGAGTTTAAGTTTAAGTATATTGCTCTCAAAATTCCGTAAATCAATTGTAGATTTTCTCATTAGCGACATCTGTGGGGATTTAGGGGAATGAAAATGGCTTTGTACAGGCCGCATGGAAAAGGCGCTTACAACTCATATATGAAAGCTTCACAATTTGAACATATATACAACTTCCAAAAAAATTGAATAAGCATGGTATATTCTATCATGGGTGGAAATGGCGAATGTTACAATTGTGTAAAGTGATCACTTAAGCCAACCATAAAAAGACAGGTCATAAGTCCTGTTACACCCAAATGACTTCTATACCTACTTTCCCATAATTAATACAGTTTCGTCTCTGTGAGATATCTATAATATACACTAATTGATATGACAGTTACTTTGTGGTGCAATTTGTCAATGTTATATATTAACTGCGCACTCTAATAAGTTTTATTTTTACTATCATGAGTACAGTTTCGGAGGTGAAGTCTTTTTCAATGATTTATGTTAATATTAATTACAGTAACAAATACAATGTTGTAAAAAAAATTAAAACAATAATTTAAAAAATAGTTTTAAAATGACTATTAAATGAATAATGATAAAAAATATATGCATATTTTAAATATAAGAATTTGTGACATTGATATGTTTTATACTCTATCTAAGGAGCCAAACGTTACAAAATTTATAAAACTGGGAAAACTTCGGCGGCTGGGTCATGTGGAGAGAATGTCCGAGCATCAAGCACCAGAGTCCCTGCTGAACTCAAGGCCAATAGGGCGAAGGAGCTTAGGATGGCCAAAATCAAGATGGAGTGACAACGTCCTCAAAGACATCTCTAGAGCTTCGTAACTGGAGAAAGCTGGCACTAGACCTAGATAAGTGGAGAAAAATTATTGAGGAGGCCAAAACCCATCAAGAGTTGTAGTGCCAAGAGTGATGATGATGATGATGACATTGATATTACTTTAATTAGGTAATTTAAAAAACTTAAATATAAGTAATTAATATTAATAATATCCCATAAATAATCAAATTTTCCTTGATATGTTGGTATTGTATACCAGTCCTATATTTAAAAAACTCCATAAATAGTGTTAATGGATTTTTTTATATTTGGGAATAGTTTTTTAATCATCTCAAAGAGAGAAATAATAGTTTTTGAAACAGGTTGATTAAATAAGAAAACTCAAACGGTTGTAAAGTTCTTAAAAAATAGAACAAATTAAAGAAAATAAATTGCAGAAAAACGTCGAATTTCATTAAAAAAATAAAAATTATTTTTGTCTTTGTTTATGTACACCCCCATTACGCTAAAAAGATTGATTCGCATATTAAAGAGATTAAATTATAGTTTTTTGTCAGATATATTCAAAAGCGTTACATTTAGTTTTTATTAACGTTTGAGCTTTGTTAAATATTTATTTAAAAAAATAATCTTGTTAAAACAATATAATAATTTTATAAACAATATTTTTATATGAAAGTATGTTCTAAGTACACAGTTACTGGATTTCGTTCCCAGATGGATGGTTAATTATTATTGTCTGATCACTTAAGCGAGCTCATACAGGTTGTAAGCCCTGAGCCATCGTATAAGAGACTTCCATCCACTTTTCTCATATATAAATCAGCTTCGTCTCTGTGAGACTTCTATAATTTATCCTTAATAAATAATTTTATGTGTAAGAATTGTTTTTTCGTCACCCTTAAGAGAGAAATGATTGTTTTTAAAACCCGTCGGTTAAATAATAAAACACAAGTAAGTGTAAATTTCATTAAAAATTTGAATTCTTACTTATTTATCCATTGATTAGTTACCAGATAAAAGCTTACCTATTATTTGAAAAAAAAATTAAATTAAATAATTAAAAGAAATTATAAATTTATAAAAACAAATTAATCAGACCCTAAACTTTTTGTCATGAACATCACTGAAATTGATTAGAATAAAAAAAATATTTTTTTATTAATTCTTGAAACGGTAAAATACTTGAAAATACGGTTCTGGTAAACTTTTTTGTTTATAATGTTAAAAAACCAAACGGATTGCGACTGGGCGCCTTGACACAAGCTGGGACTAAGGTCTCATTCACATTCTTACAAATAATCCGTAAAACATCGCGACACCTAGTCGAAAGTCTCGCGCTGTCCAAACGAAATAAAACATTCGGATTGGAATGCATCGCGACTTTTTTTGCAGGACGCCGCTTTCCTTGGCCTCTGTGGCTTAATGAATATGTCTGTTTGGGCATTGAGGTTAAAGACCCGACTTTCTTTGTAAAGTGTTGCATCTCAAAGGAGACCTTTGAATGTAGCGAAAATGCAAAAACTCTCCCAGTACAAAGTGCAGAAGGGCACGTTACCGCTACGGCGAGCGCTTTAGCAAGATATTTCACACATTTATTTTGGCCAAAATGTAAAAGTCCGCAGAATTTAAATAAAAAAATACTGATATAGGTCAAATTTTGAAAAAGTAAGATTCAAAGGAGATTCGAGGATTTTCCGTTGTAAACATCACATCATTTTTATAAAATACCACCATTATCAAATATGGGGGATGTTTCTTTTCGCGATTTTTTAAACGATGTACACAAAAAAAGCATTCAGACAGGGGAAGATTAAAACTTCCATGGGATGTTATATTAGATGTTATATTATGACAGGATCCTAGAGTAAAATTGAACGAAATCAGGGCATTTCATAAAAATGCAATTTGCACACACCAACAGCGCCCAAAACAACCATGTGCCAAAAATGGCGCTCAGAAAAAAACTACAAAATTATAAATAATGATAAAAATAACCTTTTTAACCTAATATAACCTCTTGAACACTAATAATGGTGTAAATTTTGTGAGACAATCCATGAAAAAGTTTATCTTCAACACGAGAACATTTTAAAGAAAAAAATTTTATCAAGAGAATTAATTTTTTTCCTTACAATATACACCATCCCTATGCTGAAATGATTGATTCGAATAACAAAGAGATGATATTATACTTCTCTGTCTGTCCGCTATAATAGCAAAATGTTATATATAGTTTTTATTTACGTTTCAAATTCATGAAATACTCTACAAATAACACAAAAATTCTACAAAATACATAGGAATCGATAGGAGATAATTGATGAGAGATTTTTTACTTTTGTATCGCGCATAATTGTCGGCGCGCAGTTATCTCGCGCGCATTTGTCATAATAGCTACGCAGTTATATCTTATGGTTGGTTTTAGGTAGTTGGGAGGAATGTATCTTAAGGTATAAATAACTAGACAAATATTGAATTACGTTAGTCAATGGTGTAAAGACACCCGACAGACAAGGCAAACAGACACTTTTATACACAGTTTATACTCTGGTGGATACATACATTTAGCAAAATTATTTCCCGATCAAATGGAATTAATCCCAATTAGAATTATTTCATTGTCTATCCGTCCATCCTTCTGTCGTAACTTCGTGTAATGTTCGTTAATTCCTAAGTATTTTTTTTTATATTTCCGGTGTCTCCAAGTATAACCCTTATCGAGAAATCACATGGTGGCTGAGACAAATCTTGCATATGCCGGCAGATAGACTGCCAAAGCGGATATTTCAGGCAAGACCAGAAGGCAGAAGACCAAGGGGCCATCCTAGGAGGAGCTGGCGGAAACAGTTGGATGACTGCTGCGAAGCGAGGCTACAACTAATTGGGCTGACGCGGAGAGCGTAGCCCAATATAGGAAAAGTTGGAATCTTTCATTCGATGCAGGGACCCTGACCTAATAGACAAGGAATAGAAAAAGAAGTAGAAGAAGTTAAGTAAAATGGAAGCCAATAAGCCATACCACGAACGTAGATGTAAATGCTTCAATTTCCAAATCATTTTTATTTCAAACCAAAAAAAATTCTACCAACGGTGTTTTTCATGCAAAAGTTTGGTATAATTTAAATTTATAAAACGAATAATGTTTGGAAAAGTGGTTCATATTTTAAAATAATTTATTTTATTTAAATATTAGATTTGCTACGAGAGAATTTTTATTAAGGTTCTTTTCATACTTGTAACCAATTTATTTCAATAGAAAATACGATTTCCCTGAACTTTCGCGTGTTCCGCGCAATCCTCGGCGTCGTGTTAACATGAGCAGCCTTTATTGAGGATGCTCCACTTAACGCCCACATATTCCAGACCCCGGGAGGAATGTTCCCGCCTGGGAAGTTTGAGGTCGGCTCTGAGAAGGTGAGGTTGTCTCTTATTATTCCGACATCCTCGTAGGGCGGCGGCCCGGAGGATTTAGAGATTGCAATAAGCATCTTGATACGAATAAAAGAACCTGAATTAACTCGGATATTCCGGTCACATTGGTTTTTGACGGGTTTCGAAAACCCTTGTTTACAAGTGGATAAGATAAAGATATATTCTCGTTTATATAATCAATTTTATACTATGGAATTATTGGATGGGGAGGATCATTTGAAAATTATCTTAATCCTCCAGCCCAGCTATTAAAGGCGAGTCCCCTTTGCACTTAGATATTGTAACGTGATTATAAAAGTCGTAGAAATTTACGCACATTTGGAATCCTTCGTATAACATATCACTGTGAAATACTTAATCTATGCCTGCACTAGATGCCTGGAACAGCGAAAAGAACCTTCTCCTAAACACTAGAAAGGAATGTTTTCCAGTATCCGAAAAGTTAACGTGTTTGTGTGTAAATAATCCCAGGCCGCAGCGCATCAAAATTATTTTGATGTTTTTACCGATGCGATATTAGCGGCAAACCTTGGCGAAAACAATGTTACCAGCGTGCGTTGTAAACCAAGCAACACATAATTATGTGGAGTGCCTACTCTTGTGCGATATTTGAACATAAATTTTTCGAAAGTGTTACCTAGCGATAATAAACAGTTTATGGACGTGTGATAAAATACGAAATAGTGAGAAGTCAAAACTAGTGTTAAATTTAATTCGTGTTAAGTGACTTTGTCAATTTATTAAAATACTTAATTACTAATCAATAAATTGTAACTTAATTTCCAGTGCTTGCATTTGTCTTCAAAGCCATGTTCAAGGTCTGGTCATGGTCACACGCACTTAACCCCTTACAATAGTGAGACCCTCGATTATATTTTCTTGCTATTATATTATTTGAAAATATTATTGCCATGAATATTTAAACTTGATGAATTTAAACTAAAACTCAACCATAATTACGAACTCTGTAGTGGGATCCCAAACTTCTAACAGTAAATAGATGATCTGAAAATAAATAGATGGCCGAAAAGCATAAAATGAAAATAATAAATAAAAGCAACAAACCTAAGTTTGTTGTTATTTTTAAAAAATAATTAATATTTTAGTGCCTGTATGTTCTTTTATCATACTATTTTGCATCAACAGGCTGAAATATGTGTTCTTCCCTTCGTGAGTTCGAGATTGAATCTGCCCCGTCCATCTTAATTCGCATTGACAGCGCGCAATCGATTGATGGAAATTGTATCGTTATTGGAGATCAATTTCTCAGAAGCTTTAATTACCATCTACATACATGTGCTGTCCTCCTGATACTTATCGTTACCGATCATTTCGGAATTGTACCCGGAGAGCAGAAGATTGATCAACATGTCCATCAGATTCAAGCGCATGTTTACATACACCGAACAAGAGCTTACAAGCCTCCGATATTCACGAGTTCCATATATGTAAGCAGCTACGTAATTTGTGTGCGTATCGTGTACGTATTCTCTCCAAGATATCATAGTGTATGTTCATATGAACATTTATTATATTTAGTATAATATGACACAATGTGTGAAATATATAATTTAATTCAGAGATAATGGGAAATTAAAAGGGATTATTGGAAATGGTGAAATATTAAAATTAAGATAGATTAGTACATACATACTACATCTCCTATTTTACGATACAGGGTTGCGGATAAAACTATATATAACAACATCATTATTATCGTAGGCCCAATTTAACTTGCTTGATGGGTCTTGGCTGCCAGCAAAATAAAAACAAGATAAATCATAGATTATTATTCTTCATCCCTTGGTGAGTGTTCTATCTTCTAAAAATATTTTGTATTATCTTCTGAGAAGTCCAGTTGCACTATAAATTGTCTATTTCAACATTTCTTGACCGCAATGTCATTAGTTATTAAAATAGTGATATATGTACTAATCTGTGGTGTAAAATTTGATTTTAAATAATTTTATATTTTATTTAATAATACTGATGTTTTATTTTAAAATAACTAAATCTTTTGTATCGTATTGATTCTTAATTAAAAAAAATCTAATTTATTATGATCATTAGATATCAATTTAACATTAAATAGATTGATGAAAAAGTAGATGCGATAGCGCATTAACGTTTTTTCTAATTAATACTGTTTAAAAATAATCGAGTTCTTATAGATTAAGCTGTATACAATATAATAAGTCATCTTTGTGTTTATTTAATAAATATATACAATATTATGATTTAACTAAAATTTTCTTTTTCAATTTATGGTTTTATTTCATATTATTCACTTTTTGATACTTTCATAATTAAGTGTATTAATTATATGTAAAGTCGTATCGAAATATCCGTAACGCCATCTTCCAGTAAATGTGCGACCCCTGGGTATCAATAAAATATTTCATGGTTTGGTATGGGGTAAGAATCAGATGTGATTTTTTCAGTAGATACTACAGCTGATTTATTCCATCATTTCCAGCATCATATCTGAATATTGCCATATCAACCTCTCTGGTTATTTGTTCTGATTTCACTTCTGTTTAGAGCTATGCTCTAGATATAGGTTTTAATTAATTATTTTTCCATCTTACTGTTTTCTTATGATTATTTATTTTGTTTGCATCAATACATAATATTTTGGATACTGATTTCAAATCCGGAATGAACTTCTGTTATCCTGTATTATTTAACCTCCTAGGTTATAGTAGGTTCCACTTTTTTTCAATTCAGATGTTGCGATATATTATATGAATTATATATTATATAAGATAAAACCTGTTGCGATATGATGATAATAACATGAATTACACAAGATATTAATTTTAGAACATTAAATAATTTCAAAACGAAACTCAGCATTGGACATCATGCAGGGAACTAATTATTAACATTGCGGTTTTAAGGAATAAAATGGACAGGTTTTATTAAACGGGAAATATTTGTCAATATTTATATTTCTACAGGAACGTTCATTTATATGTTGTGATTTATTACATGCGTATTTTTGTTTAAACTTAAGCGGTATTATTGTCTTGCTATAGAAATATTTATTTTTCCAAATTAATTTCAATTCACTATATTTTATGTGTTGCTAAAGTATCTATTATATTTGATTTCAAATAGTCAATAAGCATTTTTCATTGATTTTATGATTTAATGAATTTTGTTTTTAAAGCCAAACCTATAAATATTATAATATAATGTACTTAACACATATCATTAAGAATCATCGCATTTTTGTCGTTAGGGTATTTTAACAGCAGTTATATAAAAACAGTTCTTTTGATTTGTGCTTATCGAAAAAATGTAAAAAAATATTATCTTCAATGCTAACTCATTAAATAAGGAACTTTTAATCCATGAAATAAGACAAACAAATTAGAGTTCTTCAAGCAGCCAATTTAGAGGCTGTCTTACCAAAAACATAGGACAACATTGACATGAGATAAAATGGACCGACCAATGCTAATTAACAGCTTAATCTGTATGTGATGAGGAGGAGTAACGTTGAGAGAGCCTACAAAGGAAGCCGACACTCCCGTATGTTTAATAAACGATTTTTTTCGTGAATAAGAAATAAATTCAATTAAGATACGTTTTTTATCAACGAACAGTCACGTAATGATATCATTTTTAATTTTAATTATGAAAAAATATTTTTGTTGAATAGAGTTAATTTATTAACGTAATGTCCCCGTCACCCCTGAAGCACTCAAATTAATATTTATTTAATACTAGCCGTAGACCCGTTAAAATTCATGGAACAAAAAAAAAATAATAACGTCCTTTGCGTCTAACCTGAGCCGCGCGCTGATTGTCGTGTCACACTTGGGCGCCTGGGCCTCATCAGCGACTAGTCATCATCAGTGTTGTTGTAATTGCAGACTATTTCCAGCGAGTTACGGACAGACAGACGAACTATAGATATCAGGATGGTTGATTTCATATTCTATACATTGTATTTGATACATGTATGATATTTGAAGAAATAATCCGTCGTTATTTTTTTCATTTTAAAGCTACATTGGATCATGAGGCTTAACTATTGTAGCGAAATACTTCACCAAAACATCCAGGCTTGAAAAAATGTATTGTGACCTTCTCAATAATAAAAATAAAGTATTATCAATAATAATGTATCAAATTCAATAAATGACGCAGTTTTTAAACAAACATATTATAAATGAACGAAATATTTTAAATTATTATCGTGTGATTAAAATTTTCAAGGAAACATTTAAACTAAATTAATTAACTAAGTAACGTTTCGCTGCACAGGCAGAAAAGATAGAACGCCATATTCTTCTGTGTTGGCACACTACTTTTGCTTCAGCTACATTCATACATCTTTTCATGCATGCATGTTGTTGAGGCTGTTGACAGGGCCGTCCTCCAATTTTTGTAATATCTGATCATGTCAGGTCAAAAAAATAAACTACATTAAAACTTAGATATTTACTAAATAATCTATTCAATCATTTATCTAATGCTTAGAAAGAACGTAAACATGTAAAATAATTTTTTAGTTTTGAAAACGGCAACTTTGATTCCGCTTTCAACATTTTGTAATAACATGATTATAATTTCAAATTTCTCATGCTTTCAAAAGTTTTAAGATGGCGCATGTATGTACGTTAGGAGTTAAAAGTTTTATAATATTGAAAGATTAAGCTTATTCTGAAAGCGCACACTTATTTTACTTAGTTCAAAAAAATGTTTTTCTTTCAAATTGTAAACTTGTGTAAAATTCGTTATTTTGTTTAGATTTCGTTATTTTTGTGATAAATTTCTTCGATAAACCTCGCTTTTATCTAAATTATAAAATAAATCCTCAAAAAAATAATTAATTTTTATTCAAATTAATAATTAACACACCTATGTATAGCAGGATTCACTAGATTGTATGTACCTACATGCTCGAGCAGGACTCACTAGATTGTGTGTACCTACATGCTCTAGCACTCAATAAAAATTCGCTTCAATCGCTCACGTTTTTTTCTTTCAAAATAAAAACTTACTCTTTGGCTGCGCATGGCATCTTGTATACTCACAAATAAACATAATACTTTAAAAGCCGCGTGTCTTTTCGGGGCCTCTCCAGACTTTCTATTGTGATCGTTTAAGTTCCGGAGTATATTGGCGAATTGTATAATATACATGCTTATGAGAGTATTTAAATTTGGGGTGAAGTATTAGGAATTTATATTTTTATATTTCTCGATTTTTTAAAAATATTTATTAGTTCATTGGTATTTTCTCTAATTTTTTGTTTTTCTACGGTATCTGAATTATTCAGAATTAAATCTTTATAACCAACTAAAAAAAAATTAAATCATGGCTATCGAAAGTTAGTTTCAATGAAGTGGTTAGAAATTCCGAGAAGTTATGAGAAAGCCAGTTTTTTTTAGACTTTTTTTACTTAATCGAGCTGGTACATGGTTCGTAGGAGAGGGATTTTAAATTATTTGCAATATGAATAGTGGTGGTGATGTATTAGGGATGTTATTCATTAGTCTTTTCTATGATATTTTTTTATTTTTTACCATTTCTAAATTGTTTATTGTAAATCCTGTACACCCCAGTGGAGATTTAATTACTGGATATCAAAGAAATGTTTTGATTCTATCAAGTGATCAGAAAATTCTGATAAGTTATATGAATGTTCTTAGGTTTTCACGGGTACTCAGAATCTCCCGTACCCCAGAAAACACAAAGATGAAGTTATTTGAATAAAATTAAATAGTATTTCAATCGAAAAATATAAATACGTGTGGTTTAAATGTGAAACGATGAGTTCTAAATGCTTTGTTAGATGCACACATGCAAGCATTGTCTAATTTCCATGAGAGAAGTTTGCATGGGCGTGGCGTGCAACTAACGTGACGATGAAGAGACTGCGGCGTTACTGTGGAACATTGAAAATAATATCAAATAACTTGGGCAAATATGTTTGACCTAGTTGTAATCAGAGCGGTGTCGTTTTGCGTCATTAATATGTTAACAAAGCTTCGACACAATTACGCCAGATTTGGTATAAACTATTATTTTATCACAGAATACACAGAGTTTATTCAGTGGGTATCCCAGCAAAATTTTTCACAAAAACTGCGATACAATTAATTTGTTTCCAAAATATTTTTTTGTATCATTTTTACTTTGTATTTTATTTGCATATTTTCCGATAGTTATCAAATACGAGATATCATTTTTTCCTTAATAGACAGATGACTGATTTTATTTAAACATTTGTCAATAATGCGTCATTTATTATTATTAGCTATGCTTTAGTACCATGTGAAAACTCCCCTCTCCATAAAAAGTGTAATTTATTGAACGTCATCCCAATTTTGTTCAGTTACACTCCAGGAAGGCATGTATAGTTTATCCCAACCTATTTTCAAGGATATCTAACCCACCTTTCTGGACGAAATTTTGCATATTTATTACAGATTTAATTTACGAGTAATGAAAAATTAATTCTCAGATTGGCACCATAGTCCTCGTTTAGTCCATTACATAATTGTATCAAATTTACGTAAATAAATATTTATGAATGTATGTCAGGACAGAAGAGTATGGCGCTCTATCCTCTCTGCCTACCCCCACGGGGAAACGGCCTTATGGTAAGTAAGTATTTACGTAAATAAACGTTTTTGGAGAAGTTTTGACCAGGGTTGAATTTATCCTAGAACAAAATAGAACTAGGGCCCAAACCGCCCAGGGCCTTAAATTGGTAGAAAAAAATAATCAAAATAAAAAAATAACCCATAAAAACATTTGAGGGAACCTGTGACTGATTACAAAAGCGATGACTTTTCCACATTGTAACGAACTAAATAATATTTACATACACTACAATCAATCGGGAAAATCTAAAAAATAAATATTGATAATAGGGTTTTGAAAAGGTAAGACTATACACTTTTAGATTTGTAATCCATCATAAATACAATGTGATACGGATTTTTATTTATACAATGTGGTCTAACCTATAAACCTTATAAATATTGTTTTTTTTTAGAGGCGGAGAACATTAAATGGAAATAAAATACATAAAAATGTTATAAATATACACAAAATGGGCTTTATTTGACAGATAATTTTATGGCATTGATATTCAAATATAATTTTAAACACGTGGCCACCGGTAGCTGGCGCATACATAGCATAATCTGGAGCTCTTACTATTTAAATCCGTAAAAAAATAATTTAAATAACCTAAAACCGTTTTACCGTGCTGTAACAGCTACAGTCAATCCGGACGCAGAAAATAATATTGTAAAAATAAGAATAATGTAATAATATAATTAAATATTATGCTATAATATTAAATATTTAATAATTTAATAATGTAATAATATAATTAAATATTAATGAAACAATATTTGGCACCATTATCTTGGTGTGCCAGAGGGAAATCAGAAAAAAAATTATGCAACGGTGATCCGCCCCAATACATAAAAAGGTGATTTTCGGAACCAAACTGTCATATATCATTTATTAATTCGTACTGAATACGGTATTATGTCATAGCAACACACGTATAAAATTATAAATTGAAGAAATTATAAGTTTACATAATTTTTTTTATATTTTATATGCATTCCTCCTACACGTTACGCTGTAAATGGAACGCCATTCGTCACATTCAGTCGGCGTATCCATCAAGAGTTCGTATAATATAAGATGCGCTAGTTTTAAAGCATTCTGTTTTATGGGCTGAAGTTTCAGCTCGTCGGCGCGCTTCCGCTGTATATGCGGGAAATAAGTTAAGCAATGCACTTTGCGCGGTATCTCGTGTGGAAGTATACGTTCATAGTGAGAACCCAGTTTACTGTCGTCGTTTGACATGTATTGAGGTGTTTTGTAAGCGAGGCTGCACGCGTGAGCCCGCTCGCTTTGTTAGTTAGTTATGAATTAAATAAAGTGTGCATAGTGTACTGATACGAGATCGCAGAAACGGAGAGAATTAACTAATAAGTAATCGAGGAGTTTGCAGCACTTTTTTCAACAAATTAGAAATTACCGGTGGTGTCTGGAATACACGGGAATAAATCAGAAACTTCTCGACATACGTTTTTTGTGACAGTTCAGCGATTCAGATAAAATCTGAATTTTTAAAATATTCTAAGGTTTTCACGGCCGTTAAGAATCTTGTGTGTAGTTTTTTGGGATATTCTGCCATGTATATCAGACCTCCCTGGCCGACGTTTCGGATCCCATTGCGGGATGTGGTTGATGTGCTCATCAGCCCTGATGATGGACCCCTTCCATTAATATTAAATAAATAAATAAATAAACGTTGGACTATCATATAGTCACTTATGTGGAATATTAAGAATACATTCGTTTTAACCCAAGTAAAATAAAATGGCAAAACCTTACAAAAAAAAATATTTAATAATTTGATTTGACTTGAATTATTGAATGGGAATAAAGAAAACTTTAATTCAATTCCTGGTATTTGATTTGTCTTTCTTTGCCACGATCCCCTGACATTGTGAAGCAAATTTCTTTGTTCTGTCGTTTTAGTGAGTTTTTTATGAGAAACATCCTAAAGGCCGGTTGCTTAAAAGTGCAATAGGAGAAGTTAAGGAACAAGTAAATAAAAAAAAAACTATTGCAAAAAAAGCTCTTATATGCTTTCTTTGCATACATTTACAATTCTTTATTTTTTTATTTTTTTAAGACACCCATGCAGTATCGAAATTAAAACAGTTGTTTTAAAGTTGAAAATAAATTTTCGAACGGCCTGTTTCTTCGGCTCTTGCTAATGAGTAACGTGATTATTAATTTTAATCGAAGTAATGAAAAAATCATAGCAAAGATGATTTAATAATGCAGTCATCCACTTTACGTAAATTTTGAAAGTTTTAGAGCTTTACAAGATTCCACGACAGACAAAAAGAGTAAAGTAAAAGTATGTAAAAATAATGGATTTATGCGTTTTCATTCAATTAAACAAACCGTTTTTGTAAAAATATTTATCATTTTACATTCTATATTTGCTTAAATATAGGTTTATCTCATTCATAAAACAAATCTTTTGCTGTGCGCATACTTCTCCCTGCGATCCCGCTATTGTTGGAAACACTTCTGAATCCATCTTTCGGGATGGTGTTTAGCTGGACCGTCGAGGCTTCTGAACGCATCTTTTGGGATGGTGTTTAGCTGAACCTGCGACGAATAAATAACCCTTTGTAATATTTGGCGCAATTATATCCACCTACCTCTTTTCCAGGGGCGTGCAGTGAAAACAAGAAGCATGACTTTTATTTAAACATATATTTGGAAAAAAATCGAAATTAAATATTTATCTGGAAAAATATTATGAAATATTAAAATCTGAATAATATGTTAATTATTGTGATAGGAATATTACGAGTTATATCTCTTATTTTGGTTTCTTTTCAAAATATAAGCTTAGGAAAAAGTCATGCTTCTTATTTTCACTGCACGCCTCTGCTCTTTTCTCTTTCAACTTATCATACTAATAATAGGAAATCCTCTCCACTTCCACTTATATGCTCAGATTACAATTATCTTTTTAATTCAAAAAATATTTTTAATACCAAATATGAAGATTATCGTCGTATGGTGAGGCAGATACTGGAAACTTGTCCCCCTTCCTGACAATGTGCATTATATAAATTTTACGTATTACTAATTATTTCTGTTTAATTTAACTTTTCTTCTTATTATCACCGAGTTTTATTTGTGATAAATTCATTTTTTTATGTTAATATTAAATTTAAATAAGGCTGTATAATTATTATTATTGTCTTATCTTTATCGTCCTATAAAATTGTGGTGTGGAAGAGGCCTGTATCTAGCAGTGGAGAAACGAAAGCTGAAGAAGAAGAATACATTTTAGTAGACATATAACTAGTTTTTGTATTCATTTCTTACCATATATTAAAGTTTTCCTGTTGGATAATCAATTGAATAAATATCTGTTATTATATATTTTAATATTTTTATTCTGCCTTGACGAAGAGATAAACATTTCGAAACTAGTTAGTCATAATAAAATTGAAGTAATTATACATATATTTATTCTACTTTATATTATTTGTTAAATAATCGAATTAAGGAATGGTAAACAAACTAGTAGGTGGTCATACGTATCATCAAATACTAGGCCGCTTGCTTAGAAACAAATTGGTTGGGGAAGGATGTTCTGGTAGAATTGCCGGACGGAATTCCAATTCTCAACGAAGAAGAGAATTTTTAACAAAAGGCAAGTATAATTAACCGTAATGTGTCCTTGAGTTAACTCGAGGACACGCATTTAGCAATATTAAAGTCACAATACTGTACATTTTACCTTCACCATGCTGATTTATGTGACAATCCCTTTCAATTAGGGCTCCGACACGACAGGGAGGAAAAACACGACTCGGGGAAGAGTAACGAAGCAAACTTGATAAAGGGATAAAGTCTGGGAACATTACTTTAACTCAAAAATAAGTTTAAGAATTTTGTTTGAGAATAATATAACAAGCCTTATACTAGATAAACCACAAACAAAAAAAAAATAAACTGAACTAAGAAATAACATTTTAATACTAATTTGCATGTATTTTAAACTTAGTGATTATTAAAGAGTAGCTAGTTGGCGTAGTGATTATAAATCTCGCCTAGCGATACAATGTTTGGTGGCTTAAGCTCCATTATAGGACATCAGTCAGTAAGTACTATTTTCAAACAGTTCGAACCGAACAAATATTTTGACTTAACACTGATGACTTTGATAGTATACTGATCGTTAATTTTCGATGTAAATTAAAATTATTTTCACACGTTTACTTGTTGTCAAATGGCAAAAAGAAAATTACATAAAAAGTACTTTTATTCAAAATAGCTATCAGCAAAAGAAAATACTTGGTATTTTTCAGTCACCTCTTACAAATTAGCTTTCGTATATTTTATCTTCGAAAAATCTATTTCAAGTAGTTCTTAAATTACAATTTAATACCTATAGCTACTTTGCAATGTTTATATTAAAATAAAAATATAAAATACATCATGTCCTTATTTTAAGAGGATACAAAAGTTAATAAGTGTAAAGAAGAATCGTTGGGCTGTTATATTATTCCATTCTCCAGAGTATCTTAACTGTCCTTAGTCAAGCACTTAGTCATAAATGTCATAAGTAATAATTGTCAATAAAGTAACAGCATTGAAAATACATAAATCTCTGGCTTGAAACTATATTTAATAGCATTAACTTTTTACGAAAAGATGTTTTTAAAAAAAAATTGGTTTGCCAGCAATATCCTGTTAATTATTTGTCCCAATTATTTCATACGGAAAAACCATTTCGAATACAGCGAATTAAATTTCACTCATCAGAAATCCGACCCAATTTAAAAAAAAAACAATCAACACGCTTTTATATATTTTTATTCGTGTCGTTTCGTAGTTAATGTTTTACTGCGAAACTTTTGGTAAAATAACATATTTTGCTAAGTAGTTAAATAAAATAATACAATTTTATTTCAAATAACAAGCATTTGGCTTTGTTTCATAAAGAAAAATAATTTTGATACAACGTGTTTGCATTTGCTTAATTTTTATTTTATTCATATATTCATTTACCTAATTAATTAATTTATTAAATATTACATAGAGTCAATAATTTTTTTATCTAGTCTATTAAAACTGTGAATAAAACATTGATTTTCTTGCTGTACCTTTCCAAGAAAATCTTTTGTGCTTGGAGAAGGACTAATTATCCTGAAGCTCGATTCTAAGGGAATTTTCAAGAATATTTACATCTTTATGTTTTTGTTAAAAAATTGTATGAGAAATATAAAAAAATAGTTATTTATTTATACATTTGACTGAATTACGTGTAAATAATAAAGTGTAAAGTTATAATAAATTGTAATTCATAAAATTCTTCCCGCTGTTAAAAATAATATTGTTAGTTTTCTTTGACACTCCTATAGATTTTTATAAAAAAATGTAATAAAAAAAATTATTTAGATTTTTAAAAAATCAGAGGTTGTTTAAATAGATGAGCATACACTAGAAAATGGAAATAAAATTATGAAAGCAGACTTATTATTCAAAAAATTATTTTTATTTGTATAACAACTATAATAATTTACCTATCGCGACACGCTAAATCTTTAAAAAAATTTCAGAGAAAACCTTTCAGAGCAAATTAAAAAAATTAAAACCTTCCTTAAATCTAACTTTAATTCATAAACCATTTAAACTTATGGTTTTTTCAAAATTCTTCGACATTTCATTATCAAGTTACCTTTTATTACCGTATTATTAAATGTCTCGCATATGTACCTATAATTATAATAAAATATAAAATTATAATAATATTATAATTAAATATAAAATAAGAACTGAGGCTCCCTCATCAGACTAAAGAACTTGTCTTCACTGATGAGGTCTACATAACTACAAGTATTCAAAATGTATTTAAAAAAATGTAAATTTAATATGTAAATATTTTAGATTTGTATTTGTACCACATATTAAATTAAATTTAAAAAATCTGTATAAAACCATTCAGAAAATATTGACTCGTGTATATTATGAGTAAGATGCAATATTTTTAATCTGAAAGATAAGGTGTGGGAGAGGAAGATGAAAGGGAGTAGAAATTTCCCCATTTAAAATTCACTATTTCACTATTCATAGGCCCGAATTCAGAGTCAATACTTAGATGATTGAAAGGTTGAGGTACGCCTTAAAAGCGCAATAATCACTACAAAATAATACACTTTAATTATGCCGAGAAATACTCTCGAGGCAAATGTTTAAGTATTAATTATGTTACTAGCCGAGAACCTGCGAAAAATCAAGTGACATAATAATAAATATAAATTTCAGGTTCGATATTTTCTTCATAATATGTGATTATCTTAAGCTTGCGTTTTTGTTATGTATTTTGCTATTGTTATTGGGCTGCATAGCTTGTTTTAGCATTTAAAAATAACTAAAATTATAATAAAATGATGATGTTTGACATAATGACATCAAATAGTAACATAATAATTTATTATATAAATGATACTGATTTTCTTCTTAATAATAAATAAATATTACAAAGTCTATTTCTCCACTTGCCTTTATGTGTTGCCATATGCTCTCCCTCATAACTTCAAAGAGAGGTGACGATTATCAGAACAAAGAGGCGATTTCTCTTGTCAGAGCCACGCTAGACTGGAAACTTCCTTCCGACTTATCTGTCTTTGCTTTCTGTTTCACTTTCCCCTCAAGTTTCCAAACGCCCCTCGTCTGACGTCGTGGAGGTAACCTTCAAATGTCGCAACTCCCCATCCAAGGAAGAAGATCGATGAATGGTTTTCAGATATTATTATATTCACATCCCTGAAAACCGCGATGAGTCAAGGACAATTTTTTATTTTTATTCATCGTTGTGCACTATTTTTCAGGCGTTAGATGAAGAATAAATCCTGTATTTAAGAATCTTTGATTGTACCCGCAAATGTAAGAGTAAAATGAGCATACTGTGTAAATTTTAGATAAAAAGATAAATTGTATTTGCCTACGCGTTGAATACCTAGTATTGAAAGTTCGATGTGCTTGTTTACATAATCGCCAGATTTAATAATCCCGTTGTTACCGTCACTTAGTTTTAATATTAGAACTAATATTGAAAGATGCCTTCAAAATATATTTTCTGAATTTTCTCACACATAGGTGTGATTAAAAAAACGGCCTTGAAATTTAACATAAAATCAATTTTTTGTTGCATATAAACAAGAAAAAAGATATACTTTACAGACATATTATACAGACGATAACATTTGATATTCACATAAATATACCTTACACGTGATAAAATTTATTATTCATAAAAATATACCACTAAAAGTTATACAAATATACGTTAGAAGCCTCAACAATCGTCGAGCTTGCATGCGAAGATGTATAAATGTGGATGAAGCGAGAGTTGTATGTCAGGTCAGAAAAGTATGGCGCTCTATCTTTTCTGCCTACCCCCCGGGAACGGCGTGATGGTAAGTTAGTTACTAAATAGACCAAATGTTGAAAAGAGAAAGATAGAATTTTAAATAAGTAAAAATGATCCACATAAGTAAGATAAAGGATTAAAAGGTGGAAGGTTAAGATTGATAGTTAAGAAATCATAAAACAAAATCGAATTTAAAGATGGAAATATAACATAAAATGAACTTTGTTAAGAGAAATAAACTCAAATTCTTATTTTTAGAAGGTACGTAGACTGTAAATATAAAAATATTTTTAATACCGGCCATACGCTCGTGTGAAAACTACGGTGAATAATAATAATTAATAACGACCTTTAATTAATAATGACCCAACACTTAATTTATTTTTATTAATTTATCTAATTTCATCCCAGCAAGTTATGGACTGACAACTGACAACAACAATATATTTAGATGCGTTAAATGAAAACATACATAATCTTTGCTATTTTCATATTATATTTTTATTAATTCTTATACCTCATTATTATATTATATCTTATTAATATTTGAGTTATCTAGTAGCGTTAATGACGGAGATTGTTTTGTAGACAATCATATATTTTGATATATCTTTTATTATATTATTATTAAAATATTCTATTTTTTAATTTTATTTTATAACAATTTTAAAATTATACTAATTTTCAAAATGGAAGTTTGGACGGAAATTCGAAATTATTATTACTTGGGGATATCATTGTGATTAGTTTTCGTCCTTGTTTACGATAAACCAATTTGATCTGTTAACATCTTTTCAATTTTAATTCTGAGTTCAACAAATGCCGTACCTATATTGGACGGGCGCTTGGCACGCAACAAATTAGCAGAAAAAATTAACATAATTAATTTTTGAGTTATTTTTAAAACCATGCATGTATTCACTCACCGCCGCCATCTTGTGTTCACGGCGTGTAATGTGTTTTGGTAGAACTGTCAATACACATTTATTTCTGTGTGCAGTCTGCGTTCCCGCGCTTTCCGCGGGCGCCGACCGCACGCGGGCGGGAAAATGCATTCCATATTTGAAATTTGAATGAACGTGACAGGTGCGTTATTTTACATTTCGGCCGGCATCGGCAGCGGTTATATTTAGTCGAATAATAGAAAACTGTTGTATCATACAACACGGCCCGTAATAGATAGGTGACGTAATTTGTAAAATAAAAAAATATACGAAACGAAACATTCAATTTTCATTCGCCACCTTCATCGCCTCAATACGCAGTATATATATATTTTTTAATTCGAATATCGGTAGCTTCTCTCCATTACCGCGACTCATTAGAACTTATAATATAGTCTTCATTCGCAAAGCAATATAGAAATATTTTCAGACTGCAAATCAAAATTCAAAAATAACATTTTATTGCAATCGACAATATGTTTTTTTATTGTTTTATAAAAAAATAGAGATGCGAGCACGGAATACGTGTCACATCAATATTCTTACTATTTTCACTAAGATAAAGCTTGTGCTATAAAATAGGACTAACTTGCTGCTCTGGAGTAAGGTTCGAACCCGCGACCTTTGGATCACGAGGCGTGAGTCCTAACCACAAACCAACAAGTTATACAACTTACTCGATGTGGAATATAAAAGCAAAGGCAGCAATATCCTAAAAATTTTAAAAAATATTATGAATGCATTGTGTTTTTAATTGTGCATCGAATTGCATCGAATATTGTGTTTTAAAATGAAATATGTAACTTGCCCTAAAACAGGCCAGCCTAGTTGGGTAGTTACATATTTTATCATATGATTGTATGATAAATTATTATTGTATAATTATATTTGTAATGTAATTCAATGTAATGTTATGTTGTGTTAAATAAATATTAAATAAATAAATAAATAAATAAAAATTGTACTGTAAAATGTACTGATTTATAAATTTTGTGTATAATCACTTTATACACTTTATATAACATATTTCTTATAAATGTATAGGCTATGTTTCCTATAAAATCTCGAATTCAGTACATTATAAAAGAGTAATAATCCTCGATGATTGCATTATTTTTTTTTGGATATAGTGGCTGCCTTTGTTTTTATGCCCCACAAATGATATTTGATGCAACAGATAAAACAACTTCCTTGTGTAATTATACCTTCTGTAAAATAATAATGTAGGTGTAACATAATTTTATCCAGATGATATTATGATATGGGTAAAATTTATGGGCATATCATGCTTGTGTTTGTGCTCAACTCAATAAAATAAAATATATTTTTTAAATAAAGCTGTCAGTATGCGTTACAACATTAAACACTTATGATACTTTGACGTCCCTTAATTAATTAAGAAAGAATCAATCAAAAAGTCATTTAGATTTCATCATAGTGAACATGCGAAAAAGATGGTCACTTTAGACGAATTATGGTAATATATTCTAAGCGAGTGTTAAGGTTAAGCTGTCTTTTATGAATAATTAGCTGATTGGCCCGGCTTCGCTCGGGACTCGGTAAGCATCGAATTGTGTTGACGTCTCTTTTTTGCTGGTTTCGGCACCTGTGATTGGATTGCCTTGTTGGACCGTCTTCGCTTTGCCAAAATATCAACAGATATTTTAGCGCACAATCATAACTCTCTAAGAGAACTTTCCAAAACTCTCTAGAGCATTCAGAAATCTTATAGAACTTCCTGGAATCTTCTAGAACTTTCTCTTTCCAGAACCTTTTAAAGCATTATAATTCTTTCTGGAACTTCTAGACCCACCGACGCCCTCCCCCACTCAGTTTAGAACCTTATAGATCTTTCTGATAGCTTATAGAACTTTCTCCTCTCAGAACTTTTTAGAGCATTCTCGAACCCTCTAGAACTTTCCGGAACCTTTAAAGCTCGCTGACACATTCTGCAACTCAGTTTGGAACCTTATAGAACTTTCTGAAACTTTCTCCATCCAGAACTTTCTAGAGCATTCTGGAACCTTCTCTTAATCTTCTGGAAACTTCTAGACGCACAGATGAACTCAGCCACTCGGTTTGGAACCTTATAAAACCTTTTTAAACTTTCTCCTTCCAGAACCTTCTAAAGCATTCGAGTACCTTAATGAACGTTCTGGAACCTTCTAGACTCACCGAAATACTCCGCCACTCAGTTTGGAACCTTATAGAACTTTTAGGAATCTTCTAGAACGTTTTCTTTTCAGAAATTTTTAGAGCTTAACCGAACATTCTGGAACCTTCTAGACTCACAGGCGCACTCCGCCATACTGTTGTTTGGAATGTTAGAGATCTTTCGGGAATCTTCTACAGCGTTCTCCTTCCAGAATATTCGAGAACTTAATTGAACGTTTTATAACCTTCTAAGTTCACCGACACACTCCGCCATTCTGTTTGGAACCTTTTAGAACCTTCTTGAACTTTGTCTTTCTAGAATCTTCTAAAGCATTCGAGAACCTTCATGAACGTTTTGGAACCTTCTAGACTCAAAGTCACTCTCCGCCACACTGTTTAGAACGTAAGAGAACATTCTTTAGAAGAATAAAGAATCTTCTACAACGTTCTACTTCCAGAACATTCCAGAACTTTATCAAACATTCTGGAACCTTATAGAGTCACAGATACACTCCGTCACTTTGTCTGGAACCTTATAGAACTTTCTTTAATTTTTTAGAACGTTCTCCTTCCAGAACTTTCTAGGGCTTTATCGAACGTTCTGGAATCTTCTAGTCTCGCTGACACACTCCACACTCAATTTAGAACCTTATAGATTTAGGGAGTATTCTAGAATATTCTCCTTCCAGAACTTTCTACAGCTTTATCGAACGTTCTTAAATCTTCTAGACTCACTGACACAATCCGCCAGTCAGTTTAGAACCTAATAGAACCTTCTCGAACGTTTTTTTCCCAGAACCTTCTAAAGAATTCGAGAAACATCATGAACTTTCTGTTCTAGACTCACTGACACACCTTGTCACTCAGTTTGTGACCTTATAGAACTTTCGGGAATCTTCTAGAACCTTTTCCTTCCAGAGTTTTCTAAAGCATTATCGAACATTCTAGAATCATTTAGACTCACCGGCACACTTCGCCATTCAGTTTGGAACTTTATAGAATGTTCCTGAACTTTCTGCTTCCAGAAACTTGTAAAGCATTCGAAAACCTTCATGAACGTTCTGGAACCTTCTGGACACACCGACTTACTCCGTTAATCACTTAGGAACCTTATATAACTTTTGATAATCTTCTAGGACGTTCTCCATCCAGAACATTCTTGAACTTTATCGAACAGTCTGGAACCTTATAGAATCACAGACACACTCCGCCACCAGAATTTTATATACCTTTATCAAACGTTCTGAAACCTTCTCGACTCACCTCTTCGTTTGGAGCCTTATAGAATTTTCGGGAATCTTCTAGAACACTCATCTTCCAGAAATTTCTAGAGCTTTAATGGACATTCTGAAACATTCTTGACTCACCGGCACACTTCGCCACTTAGTTTGGAACCTTATAGAACTTTTGGGAATTTTCTAGAACGTTCTCCTTCCAGAACTTTCTAGAGCGGATTTTTCCGGAACCTTCTAGACTTACTGACACAGTCGGCGGGCCCATTCTGGAACAATCTGAAGTATTTGCGGCCTTCCCATAACAAAACAATGTGCTAGAATGCACATTTTCGTCACCCACTCCCACCCACGCTCAGCCACCCCCACCAAACTCGCACATTTTAAATGGGACACTAAGGGCTATCCACCTCTATAACCACCAGGGGGTGGTAGTATCTGGTTGTGAAGAAAACTTAGCGGATAAGGAAACACGGGTTTCATTTATATATATATTGATTATATTTAAAAGTCAAAATTTATATTTTTAAATTTTTTTAAAATTATATATATAAAATATTTATAAAAACGCATAAATATAAAATAAAGTATTGTCCAAACCAAAAGAAATTGGGTTATGCCGGTTTTAATGTTAAAGTATTTAAGAGCCTGTAAAATAAATAATAGTAGGTACTAAAATAAATATGGGCTTAAATTATTTCGAAGTATGAGAAACAGATAAACATAATATTGTAACAAGATAATTACGCATTTTCAGAACCTCTTTAGGATAACAACTTGATCGAAATCTCCCGAACATTCCATAATACTCTGGGACGCCATACAAATACTCGGAAAACGTCTCGAACAATCTGAAAACGACGGGAATATTTTCGCAAACACTAGTAATGTATGAAACAGTCTCGAAGTTTCGAAAAAACAACGTGTTTCATCTAAAGGGTCAGTGCCGCGGAGAGATGATGCTTGCTTTGACGTTTAACTGACGCGACTTAACCAGCGATAAAGTCGTAGCGATTGCAGTGTTACCAAAGCGTACATTAATTGAAGCCACCGATATCGAGCTAAATACGTACGTGCGAGAATGAAGCAGAATATTCAATTACCCCACCACCAAATTCATTTATTTGCTAGAATAAGTCATGGAGTGGCGAGAAAATTGGCAACGGTGAAAAGCCAAGAAAAGAAGAAAAAGATAAGTAATAGATAGTCTGTATGCGTCCGTCCTGACAAAGATACAAAGTGATATGGAAACCAGTATATATATATATATAGTATATATAGATATATATAATATAATATATATATATATATATTATAATAATCTATTATAATATATATTATAGTGTTTAGTTTACTTTCTTTGGGGGTACCCGCGTCAATCTGGTCCTCATAAGACCATTCGTCAATCGACGTTTCGCCTGAATCACAACAGGCATCTTCAGTGTGTCTTGACCAAAGTACCCAAATTTAGATTTTAACTTACCAGACCTCACTTGGTTATAAGCTTCCGATACGAACGGACGTGCTCGAACTGCCCCTCGTGACGGAAATTTATTAACAAGACACCCTGAAGATGCCTGTTGTGATTCAGGTGAAACGTCGGTTGACGAATGGTCCTTTTGAATTTCTAACACCCGTGAAAACCTT
>JADDOH010011565.1:0-16659 GCA_016648135.1 Agrypnia vestita
TCACTCTCCCCTAGGACACAAATATACATGTTGAGCACGCATTTCGCTTATTGAAGGTTCTAAATACTTAAAATCTAATTCAAACTTAATACTTATTTGATTACTAGCTTCATTTGGATTCTTGTATACCTACATACAAAATATATAGCATTAATTTCATATTCTAAATTCACTGAAAAACGCTGAAAAAGGTGATTGATTGAAAAAAAGTCGAAATAAATATAAAGGCCAACGAATCTATACAATTTTATGACAAAAAAACACACATTTTTATGGATTCTGACGATGAGAGGCAAATTAAACACTCATAAGGTTTTATTGAAAACAAAAGTCACTGAACACGCAGCAGAAGAACTTAACTGGAGCAACTATTATGTAATTCGGCCTAATTTCACAATAATCACTCGTCTGTGGAATACTTTACACTTGTCTTTTTAGAATATTCGCGTGACTGTAGTCGCATTTATTCTTACTCTGGGTAGGTTTTCTAGCAATGTATTTCGCTGGCCACACTTAATCGCCACTTTACGCTTTTGTTCGTTTATCTCTGGTTTCGCTTTTGTCAAAACAACAATTTATGTCACCACGCGTTTTACGTATATATTAATATCCTCGATTTTCTAGATTTGTTCCCGTGTATTCCAGATACTATCAGTACTTTCCAATTCACTGTAAAACGTCCAGAGTACTGGGAAATAATATTAAATAAATATACAAAATACAGCTTTCAAATGATTTTTTATTATGTTTGCGTAATCTAAATATAATATACTAATATTCATTTTCATATATTATGCGAAAAGAAGGTTAATAAGACACTAATAACCTCCGTGTCTCGTTTTATATCCTGTTAACTTCGTAGATGTTTCGTAGAAGTTTGAACTTACATAATCCCTATGTATGTGTAAAATATGATCATCGAGTGTGGGAGCTTTGGAAGACATTCATTCATCTCTTAACACTCAGATTCTCACTCTCATCGGGTTTGGCATACACGAATTCTTTATTTATCACTTTGGATCCTACCATTCCAGTCTTTTCTCGTCTCCCGGATCATTATTTGTACGCGTTTTGTCTCAACAGGCTTAAGGAATTCGACGTGGGGCGGATAATATCACTGTAAACTGGGATTCCCCAAAGCAGTTATAAACGATAGAGCTACTCCTACGGAGCACTCTGGAATATTCTCTATGTACATAGAATAACGTAATTTCATTGGACGATTCAGAATATTATGAATTTGTCAAAATTTTTCAGAACACAGTGCTAGATTTTGTCTCAGGGACAGCATTAATCAAGATATATAAATGTCTCATAATCAAAAATAGATATCTCATTAGTGACATCTGAGGTTAATTAATAGGTATGAAAAAGCTTTGGATGCCGGTCGTGCTAAGGATAATTACAACACACATATATATGAAAAGGGTTGTGAAATTTAAGTATATATACAACATTAAAAAAATTGATAGATGTGATATTCTATCATGGTTGGAAATGGTGAAAGTTACATTGTGTAAAGTGATCACTTAAGCCAGCCGTACGGTAGGTGGTAAGCCCTATGAACACCCAAACACTTCCATACCCACTTCATAAAAAAAATATAATTTCGTCTCTATGAGACATCTATAATATATCTTCATTAGTCGATTTTAAAATATCCGGATCGTCTTCAAGAAATATTTTTTAGTGTGCACACCTGAATGCAGTCATCATAATCTTTCCACTAGCCGTTTTCGTTACAAACTCCACATGAAACTGTGGTATTTAAATACATTGATAAATGTTTTCTAAACAACTTTTATAAACATGCTATAACTAATTCAGTGAATTACGTTTCTGTGGTTTTAGTCTTTATTATATTATTATAGTTACTATATTACGTTATTATAGTCTTTACTATCTGCCTACCCTGACATATAACCTGGTCGTATAGACATATACCTGTAAATCTACATGGTAGATTTACACTCACTAATGATCTTAATGATGATAAATGACCTTAACCTTCTGATAGAGTTCAGAAAATCATATCACACAATGATCATAGATACAAAATAAATTATAATACGAATAGAAGACACATGTTTCCAAAAATTAAGGATGCTCGTATTGATTAATATAGGTATTAGTCATGTGTTCCTTCCATAGTTAACGATAATAATTCATCACTAGCACCATACTGCGAGTGTTGCGGTTTTAAAATGTATTTTTGTGCACTTGAAATTTACACTTCAGTACAGCGCAGAAAAATATAGGATTAAATTAGTGAAATTTTCACGTTTTTGGTGACTCACATTTGTGGAGTATAAAAACAAAGACAGCAATGAAGAACATTCTAAGGTTTTCACGGCTATTCAGAATCTTCAGGTTTGTGTCTTATGGGGTATTGTGCCGTGTTTTTACGATCTTTCTGAACGACGTTTCAGACCCCATTGTAGGGTTCATCAGGGGTTCATCAAAAAGACAAAAATATCCAAAAAAATAAAAGTAAAGTTTTTAATAAATACAATAATTTTAAATGTACTTAATTCTAGATTTTATGTATAATATCCCTTTCACCTGTTTCCTATAAAATCTCGAATTCAGTACATTATAAATTAGTAATCCTCGATGAAAGTATTAAAATTTTTTTGGATATTGCTGCCTTCGCTTTTATACCCCACATATGTTGTTCGTAAATTAGCGATTTTTGTTTCTATACATATTTCATTTCTTCATTTTTGCGTTATAGCCTCTCATGGATTTCACTTTATTTGATACTTAAAAACCCACGTATACGAATTGTCTTCAATTTCAAAAGGCGGTAGAAAAGGGTAAAGAATAAAAAAAAATTGTTTTCAACACTGTTATCACAAATTTACAATTAAATTTGATTCCGCCTTAACAAAAGTGGGTGATATTTCAGGGGTGGACTCGTGGGGACAATGGATCGCCAATAACGTAAAAAAGCCGACATTATCATCTCTAACTCAGATTTACTCGGCGCTTTTGTGGATTTAAATCGGCCGCAACTATCTGTTCCACAAAGAGCATCAATTGGATTCTGTGGAACATTTATTGGAACGCGGTGAAAGAGCGGACGCTGTTATTTCTGAAGAAATTATTTTCTTTAGGGTGGAAGAAGGCACTCGGGGTGATCTGAGTCACGCGACATTCTCGATTCTGTTTTTAAACACTATATCATTGAAAAAATACGCAAGAACCGACAATATTATAATTTTTCTCACGAACACTGACTTTAAATTTTAATAACTACGTAGATTATTTTATCAAGTATCGGTTTAAATATTTCTGTATCTTCTGAGAGTACATTAAAGTATGGCATCGAAATGGAACAACGTCAATGTAAGTTGTATTGAAGAGGTTATTTTTAATAATAAAAACTACGAAGATAACAAATTAAATATTAAAATCATATGGGTGTGTTAATTGTACATTTTTACGAATAATACATTAAATATTATAGTGTATACATTAACGATCGATAATATCTACCTACATTATCGAAATTTAACACTATATATGAAAGAAATTAGAATTACTTGAAATACTTCATTTATTATATAAATAATTTGCAAAAAAAAAGTTTTTATCATACTCCCTTTCTTATATACTAGTTGAAACAGGTTTTGCGTCTACCTCACGCATCGGGCTTGAGTTGGGCGAGCATTTAATTATTTAAAAATATTCGGTTAATTATTGAAAAAATTTTATCGAAAATTTTTCAGCTCGATTGGATTACGGGAAAAAGGTTAATAATCGATCCAAAGTTTTTTCGGCAGACAAGCAGCTACAAATTATAAGAAAGGGAGTAAATACACACACTCTTTGAAAATTTAAAAACATAAATAATATACAATTTAATATTAAAACGCTAATTAATAAGCATTATTAAAATAAATTAATATAGTGGTATAAATTTTTGTGTGAAATAAATAACTGTTCCGTCTTACTCTCATAATAATGACGTTTTTATTATTAGTAAGACAAAAAATAGGCGAACGCGTAAATTTCTATGCGAAATATCATCGGTCAAACCGAAACAAGACCGAAAAAGCGAAAATGGTATTTTATTGCGATAAAGACATGATTATTAGATTATTATGTTGCTATCTTAAGAATAAGGCTAATTGTACATATCAAATTATACACAATTTATAATCAATATAATATCAAAAATAAATCTTACAAATTTAACCGGACTCACAATATATAATACATATTTTTCAGAAGAAAAGGGTCGTTTGAGTAGATTTAGTCGTGTGAAACATGATTTGCAATTTCACCAGTGCACACAAATTTACTAAGCGCTTTATTATAATATACAAATTTACTAAAGTCTTCAAATTACTACATGAAAATAGATGTTAGGCAATAAAGTCTGTTTTCGACATTTCTATTTAATATTAGGTCCTTACATATGAAATTGGCGTTTTGCCGTACTGGCAAATTTGATCTCAAATATCTTCTCTTTGGTTAGGAATTCCAAATCCAAATTTATACAGCAATTTACTCATGTATTTGTGTTTTGAAAATTATAATTCATTTGTTTTTTCCTCAATTGTTTTTTTCTTTGCGTCACTCAGTTTACAAAATGAAAAACTTGAAATATCGCGTTATTTACGAGTACGAGTTCCACCGTGGCACCAGTGCTGCAGAAACGGCTCGAAGGATTAATGATGTGTATGGCGACGGTGCCGCAAAAGAAAACACAGTGCGTTTTTGGTTCCAACGTTTTCGTTCTGGAAATTTCGACCTGCAGAACAAGCCCCGTGGACGGCCGGAGACCAAAGTTGATAATGAAGAATTGAAGGCTATTGTGGAAGCGGATCCATCGCAAACCACATCCGAGTTAGCTGCAGGCTGCGGTGTTAGTGATAAAACTGTTTTAATCCACTTGAAGCAAATTGGTAAGGTGAAAAAGCTTGAAAGGTGGGTACCTCACGAATTGAGTGAAGCAAATCAACAAACGCGCGTTGACTGCTGCGTTGCATTACTCAACCGGCACAATAATGAAGGGATTTTAAATCGAATCATTACCTGTGATGAAAAGTGGATCCTGTACGATAATCGGAAGCGCTCATCGCAATGGCTGAACCCTGCCGAACCAGCCAAACCATGCCCCAAGCGAAAATTGACTCCAAAAAAGTTACTTGTGAGCGTTTGGTGGACTAGTGCTGGTGTCGTTCACTACAGCTTTCTTAAATCTGGCCAGACGATTACGGCAGATGTCTATTGTCAGCAACTGCAAACCATGATGGAAAAGCTAGCTGCTAAACAACCGAGGCTGGTTAATCGCTCTAGGCCACTGCTGCTTCATGATAACGCTAGACCACACACTGCACAACAGACGGCTACCAAATTAGAGGAGCTTCAATTGGAATGTCTAAGACATCCACCGTACTCTCCGGACCTTGCCCCAACAGATTACCATTTTTTTCGAAATTTGGATAACTTCTTGCAAAGGAAAAAATTCAACTCCGATGGGGCAGTCCAAACCGCCTTCAAAGATTTTATTGATTCCCGTCCGAATGTTTTTTTTAGTAAAGGGATCGATGAACTACCTATGAGATGGAAAAAGTGCATAGATAGCAATCGTACATACTTTGATTAAATAAATATATTATAATTAAAAAAAATCGGCTTTTTGTTCCTCCCATACTAAACGCCAATTTCATATGTAAGGACCTAATATTTACACTTGAGAATGTTGTTAGACTAGAATTATGATTTTAGAATACTAGGAAGCAAAATATCGGACTTGCAAATTGCAGATTTCTAGCTGAATCCAAGAAAAACTAGAAGCACTTCAGCTGAAACTTAGACAAAATGAACAATTTGGTTTGTGTATCAGAAGACAAAATATTAATTTTGGTGATCGATCATGGACATGGCTAAGCTAAATTCGGATATTAAAAAGGGACATACCAGGGAGATAAAAGTGAACTCCATGATAGACTACAGAAAATAAATCCAAATTTGAATGCAATAAGAGTGTTGCAATGAAATAATTTGACATTAAATTGGAGAATTAGAAAAACTACATATTAGTTAAAATACTATATAAATTAAATTTGAAAATTTCTACATGAATCCATGGACACTGAGGAAATAAAGATTTTAAAGAGAGATGCAATGAAATGCAACTAACAGCTCACAGAACCAATAACTCAAAATATATATGCTCTAAAAATAGCGAGTAGGTTTTTCATCACAGGGTGGGATTAGACCTCATCTATACCTGTTCTTCACCGAATCCTTAGCCATTCTTCTCCAGTTCACGAGCCTTCCCATTGCGCTCCAGTCCTCTTCCAGTTAGTTCTTCTTCAGTCCTCCACAAAGATCATCGAACTGAGGCTTTAATTTGGTTACAATATCTTCACACATATCAATGTGCAAATGTTACGGGCTTAGTATACGATCGTTAGTTCAAAACCATATACTTTCATTTTTAATCAATAGGTCTTTAAAATTGAGAAAGTGAACAGGGGAAGAAATCTGAGAGCAGACGACGGGCAGAGAGGGATGGAGACTGTTTGTTCAACCTCTAAACTGTGGCATTTCTCTTCCGTAATAAGGGTCGCTATCTCACTCCGGCCACCCTGACAGGGGGCTCTGCATCCCTCTCGCGCACTATCCACTTCCTACCTTTGATGCGGAAAACATTCCGTCTGAGTCCCCTGTTGGAATTGTCATCTACAGGAGCGCTCAAAGTGTGGCTCATTCTATAAAATTACATCGCGTCACGTTCCAGATATTGCTGATAGTAAAAGTATGAGGGTGTTATTTTGAATTGAGCTTATACAGTTTTTTTTTCTTTTAAAATGTACGCCATCTATCGATCGTCATTGTTTTCAATGCATCCTTTAGTTTTGGGTATCAATTAATCTGCATAATTTATCCCAAATCTATTGGTTAATTAGTTAAATTGATTTATATACTTAAATTTATCATTAAACATGGCAAATATATAACATTGTTATGCACATATTAAGCGCTATTAAGGTGCGCTCGTAAAAGTAAACATAAAATTAAAAAATAGATGAAGATATAACATCAAACTACAAATAAATTTCTTCTTCAAAAACAGCAAAAAAATGTTGTGGTGACATTATAAATATAATTAATAAAATAAACTTAGTTTTCACCACTTTTGTATTGAAAATATGAACATGTTTTAGAGTCCATGGCCCCTTCGTCAGGATACAATTGTATACTAACAAAAATTAAATTCAAAAATCTAAGTACAGATAATCAAAATATTTAAAAAGTTATATATGGAAAATGAATTATTAATATTATTAATATTTAAAGCATTAACTTTGTGGTTAGACATAATAACAGAATGTTAGTAAACTTAGTAAAAACCACTACCAGATTTACGGTCTACCATTTCGAGACGTACCCGTCTCTTCGTCAGGATCAACAGCACACTACTATATTCACAACACTGTACACCCCAACCATAGTATTGTAAAACTATCACCATTATTGATCACACGCGTGTTATTCTTGTCAGAGACAAGCATGCACTGAACGATTCAGGAATCTAACGAGAAAGAGTAAGAGGGGGCGGGGTCTAAAGTGGGTGTTACCATATCTTTGTTTTTACTAAGTTTACTAACATTGTGTTAAAATATTCATTTTCCATATAAAACATTTTTAATATTTTTATTTTCTATTTGTACGATTTTTTAATTTAATTTTGTTAGTACACAATTGTATCCTGATGAACGGGCCATGGGCTCTGAAACATGTTGATATTTTCAATACAAAATAGTGAAAACTAAGTTTATTTTATGATAATATTAAAAATTAATTACTGTGAACATATAATCGTGATCCTTACATATATAACATATGAGTATGCAAATTGATATCTCGCATCAATCGATAAAGATCCCAACAAAAAACACAATACAAAGAACCAAGGGAGAAAAGTTTGAGAACACCTAACAAATCTACGGAATCCAAGAGGTTGGACAGGGCGCCATAATTTTTATATAACGTGGAAGCAATCAAATCAATCCACGATCGATTATGGGAGCACACAGGACACCCCGCAGCGACCACTTCCACCGTGCCCCGCAGCCACCACTTCCACTGTTTGTCCGTTCCACAAAAATAATTCCACAAACATCGGGGGGACGGAAGCGGTCCACAAATTGAGATTTATTATTCCGTGGCTCGGCGTTTTCCATTATGATATTGTAACGGATATTTTTATTGGAACTTTCAGCAAAGGTTGCACATTGCGTCACATTTATGTGCCCCCTCCCCTGCCCCGAAATGATACAGGCCAGACGCCGTTATGAATCTCAATAACATTTCCCCGGTGTCTGCAACATTTAATTACTTCGCAAAGGAACTCGGCGAGACGTTACTGTCAAATTCGTTCAAACAATAAAGGACTCGACTACTTTCTTAGACAAGTCAAGATATATTGAGGCATTCGAGCCATCCAAGTACAAGTGTTTTTTTTGCGTTGAATGTTAGAAGATTATTGTCAAGCCATGATTTTATTATACATACTAATATTCTCGTTTTCTAATTCGTGAACTTTTGCCCATGAAGGATAATTTGTTAACAGTGCGGTATCGTCTGCGTAGAATGCTAGATAACCGTTGATTTTTTGTTAAAATATGTGAGAAATAGTAAAGATCTGGGAACCGTACCTTGAGGGACTCCAAATTCACCTATTGATGGATTACTTAGAGATTCATTTGATCTGACTATTTGAGGTCTGTTCATTGAGTGGCTTTTTACCCGTTTGGGGCAGTGTGGTCAATCCCGTTTTCTTTTGGTTGTGGTACGAGTTGTTCGTGGGAGATACTGATAATTTCCTTCGAATTAATGAAGATATCTATGCAATTACTTTATTTGTTCAATTTACTTTGTATAATAGTGGATGTTTTGCGGTTGCGTCTTGTGTACATAGTCCCCCGGTAAACCGGAATGGATTCTCATTTATTGACTTGAAAATCAATTTAGTCTGTTTTTGACTGCTTATTCAAAAAATTTCGATATATTAGATAAATGGTAAATTACCTAATTCTCATTGTTTTTTAAATTAGATTACGCTTCCAATATGACTGTAAGTGATTATCCCTCACCACACACAATAATCTTAATTCTTTTAGGTGTGGTATAACGTATAATGATAATTTTATTATTAATATTGGTAGTTATCATTATTATAAAGTAAATTATATGTTTTATCGATTAAATAATAAAAAAATATCCTGAATTGATTTAGGACGCGTTGCCCTCTTGCTCAGTTTTATTCACACACACCTTTGATATGTATCAGCGAATTGTTTGAATAAATTAGTATATCTAAATCATTAAGGCTTACAACAGGACTATCTCCGTAGAAGTGAGCGAGAATTAATATTGAGTATAAACATGATTGTAGTGCAGTGAATACGATAGGTTCAATTGAAGGTTGAGGAGATGAAGACAAAATGATCTTTGACGAGTTTCTATAAGTATGTATATATGTTATATACAACCAAATTTATAAAAAAGCTATTATATCGTATACTATCCATTAAAATTTTTACTCGGTCGTATTATAGGATTCCGAGAAAACCACTCCACAAAACAGCTGCACTATTTCAAATAATAACCAAATCTGAATTACAAGTATTAACCGCTGTCCGATAATATTAATATCGGAACACATTCCGAATATTAATTTGTAAAATTATTTTGTGAGTTAATTCACGTGATTTTCGGAATAGCATTATATAATCAATATTTATAATATTTAATGTACCTATCTGAACTTTTTTTCTAATTTTTTTAAATATAATAATATGTGCATCCAGGAAATTGATTGGATTCCGATTTTTCAATTTTTAAACCTTCCCATAACTACCCTACATCGAAATTCAAGCTATATTTAAAAAATTAAGCAGTGCGTTAGTTTTAGTAGAAAGCAATAACTTTGTGTTTTAACATATTAAAATAAAATAAAATACGTAAACTATGTGAAAAACCACGAATTTATTAATTATTAACGCCAACCGGTTTCGCTTGACTCGTGCTTCGTTAGGACGTAATTAACAACTAAACAATGACGAACATGAACAACACAAAAATTTATATTCTTTCTCCCTCAATATATTTATATAAATGCACTACTTGGTACTTATTGTTCAGTTGTTAATTACGCCCTGATGAAGCTTGAGTCAAGCGAAACTGGCTGTCGCTAATAATTAACAAATTCGTGGTTTCATACAAAGTTGATGTCTTTTTATTTTATTTTAATAGTTTATTTGTTTAATTATTCAAGTAAAACTTCAGGCAGAATTTTTAATATTCTTCTTTTATGAAATGAATTTCAATTAGTGTATACTCTCGTACATGATAATTATTTATTAATGTGCAAATCACTAATATTCTCCACCATATCTCTTATATTACAAAATGTAGGAAAACTGGAATGGTTTATTGTAAGCAATCTTTATCTTTGTGGTTTTCATTCTTTATCTTATATATTATATCGATATGGTGTTACGGTATGAAGTAATAAAAAGCTGTTATCAATGGTAAGCTACTTTTACATCGTTAATTTTATTTATCAATTTTGTTGGTGTTAGAGAACAGAATTATGTTCATATATATGTTTATATTAAGTGCTTACTATCTATGTTCAATAGATAATTAAAAATATTTTACTCTCCCCTCTTTGTTTCTACCTGAGTTTTATAATATTTTTTACTAGTTTCGAGAGAATCAGAATTTCTAATCGACAGGTGAGGTGTCAAACGGACACCTTTTTACTCCCTTTATATTAACTCGTGGCGACTGATTGATTGATTGCTTGTCTGACAAAAAACTTTAGATTGATTTTTAAACCTTTTTCTGTGATTGAATCGAGATGAAACTTTGCAAGCAGACTCGTGGCGACGATCAAAAAGAACTATAAAATTTTCGTTTAAAAAAATTACCTAATAATTATAGTATAATTTTGGATTTATATAAATTTTAATGGTTTTTTCTTACAATTCAGTAAGTTGTACGGAGATTCCGATGCATACGGTAGACACGAAACCAGAAAATGAGAAAGGGAGTATTATAAAAAACTTGGTTTTTATGGGTTACTTTTTATTTTATAAAGAATTTTAACAATGAATCTGTTCAAATTTAAATTGAAAATAATGATTTCTAAAATTCTTTAGTTAAAAAGAAGTCCGTTTGATACTGTAACGATATTGGCCTATTCAAATAGACATTGCTGAAAAATTATACGAAAATATCTATCTGCTAAAGTTTATAATAAAGAGAAGCTTCACAAACCGTTAAATACTCTATAATTAAATATTTGCCGGATAGGTAGGTGCGGACGAGCTTTATTATTTCTGCACGCGGGCGTGTAAAGCAGGCTTTATGTTATTTTGTTTAACGAGATTGTCCAATCACAGACGCGGGCCGTGAGCACCGAATCTGGCCAGTCAGGAACGTGGATCCGCGGAACGAATTCGGCGAATCAGAGGCTTTCTCAGAGTTAGACTTTGACTTTTACACGGGAGTTGGAATCAAAGATGGCGCGAGATAGGGACTATTTTTAGGCGTTACAAATTAGAAAGCGGCACTTGAGTTTTCAGCTTGAAGGTCGGCGGAGGCTTTGTCGAGGAGAGTCAGTAAGGAAGATAATTTGGCTGGATCGAGGGAAAAGCCAGAGGTTGATAATAATTCAAAGAGAATTGGAACAGTGAATAGCTAAGCATTTTCAATATTATTTATTTCTATTGCCTTTTTCGTATTCAATTTAGAACTTTCTGGATCGTAACAATTATTGATACATGTTGTGGATTGTTTTGTTACGTATTTTGGGCCTAGTGATAATTATTACTATACGCGCTTCGGATTTAATGTACAAGAAATCGTAATGTGGCGACTGTGATAGTTATTCAAATTATTGCATAACGCTTATGAAATATATAATTCTGTCGCTGTTCATATGAAAAATCACTTAAATTTGATATTCATATATTACCAAAGATATAAAGGCTTTAAAATGGAATACTTTACTGACGAAGGGTGTTTCGTGGGATTTAAAATTTCAGAATAATTATGTATATTCAATGTCGCGAGGTTCGGAATGTGCGAGAGGTTCTTCAGGGCGGATGTACTCTTGTGCTAACGGATGCTTTGTTGTCTATACTGGCGATTGAATACGCGGATTTCTATATGATTTGTGTAGATCGTGCGAGGAGTTTCTTACTAATAATATATTTTAAAAATGCTTCTGGATTTTATATTTGTTTTATTAAAACATGATTGTGTGGTTTATTTGAACTCGTTACATGCTTTTATTGCGTCATTGGGCAACCGTTCTAAACACAATTTGTTCCTATCAAGTTCTTATAAAACGTATTTCGACTTGCACATGTTGTATAGAGATAGTTAATTTAGATGCGGCCGGTCTTCAGCTGGGGAACACATTTATGTTTTCTATTGCGGTTAATTATTTTACTATCGGCCTGTATTCGAAGGAGCTGTGCGTAGTCAATGTCGCGATGGCTGTCTGATCTTGTTTCAATTAGTACGAGAATTTAATTATGTGTTTTGATATCACGATTGTAAGCGTGATATAAATTCAAATCGTGCGAGAAGGTTCCTACTAACAATATATTTTAAAAATGCATCTGGATTTTATATTTATTTTATTAAAACGTGAATGTGTGGTTTATTTGAACTCGTTACATGTTTGTATTGCGTATCATTAGGCAATCGTTGAAAACACGATTTGTTCCTATCAAGTTCTTATAAAGACGTGTTTCGAATTGTATATATATTCCTTAATTGCGATAGTTATTCATATGACATTGTTTTTATTCATTCAATATTAGATATTTGAAATGTTTTTTTTTTACAACATATTCCATTATTGTGGGTCGTTTGCGGTTAGATCAGGGGTAGTTAACCTTCGGTCTTCCGTGGCCGTGATAGTTTTTCATATGACATTGTTTTATTCATTCAATATTAGATATTTGAAATGTTTTCTACAACATTTTCCATTATTGTGGGCAGTTCGCGGTTTGTTCAGGGGTAGTTAACCTTCGGTCTTCCGTGATCACGTTATTTACTTATATGACAGATTGTTTTGTTTTGTTCGTTTAATATAAGTAATATCATATTTTTATGAGTTACCGTAATTATTTATCTATATGATTTTATTATTGAGAGTGATTCAACGAATACTACTTTCATGAATACGAATATCAGGCCTACTATTCGGTGAATACGAATGCGAATATTTCCACCAAGGTGGGGGAACTTGAACATACTTGTAAATATAATAACCTTGATGCAACGAATACTACCTTCATGAATACGAATATCAGGCCTACTATTCGGTGAATACGAATGCGAATATTTCCACCAAGGTGGTGGGGGAGAACGCAAGCATACTTGAAATTGTATTGTTTATGTCTGCTTGTGATATCACTATACGGCGTAGATGAACTAGTTTGAAAGGGCTTATGTTCTGTATGTGCTTGGCGTAGAGGGAATAGTCTTCTCGTTTCTAGGATTCTATACAGGTTTACAGGTGCTGATATTGAAATATATATACAAGGAAAACACTATTTTGGGAACCATTAACTGGATGGAAGATATTGAAGCACACATACACACAAGGAGGACGTTATGTTAAATACATGACTGGAAAGTTGTTATTGGAAAACACAGGCATCCAGTCGGCGGGACGCAAGCATACTTGTAATTAGATCGTTTGTGTCTGCATGTGATATCATTGTACGGCGTAGATGAACTAGTTTGAAGGGGTTTATGTTCTGCATGTGCTCGGCGTAGAGGGAATAGTTTTCTTGTTTCTAGGATCTAATACAGTTTTAGAGGTGCTGATATTGAAATATATATATATATATATATACAAGGAAAACACTATTTTGGGAATCACTAACTGGATGACAGATATTGCAGCACACATACACACAAGGAGGACGTTATGTTAAATACATGACTGGAAGGTTGTTATTGGAAAACACAGGCGCTACTATAGGATATGGACAGTTTACAGAGAACTTCAACTTCTGTTGGGACCTTTTACTATTACTATTCTTTCGCCTTTTTTCTTAACCGTGGATGAACTAGATTGAGGGGGGTTATGTTCTGCATGTGCTCGGCGTAGAGGGAATAGTTTTCTTGTTTCTAGGATCTAATACAGTTTTACAGGCGCTGATATTAAAATATATATACAAGGGAAATAAGGGCTACACAGGCGCTGGTAATTGCCCAATTTTGGAGAGGACCCGTTATATGACTTCGGATCTGGATGCCATCTCGGAAGCAGACCAACTACAGAACTAAGATAAGAACCTTTAATATTATTTATTCCTGATGTTTTCTTATGTGTATTAAATGGATTGTTCGTGCTAAATAATTTGTCATTGTCACATGATCACTATTCATTTCATTACGTGGGTTCAGAGCCGACGGTAACGGACGCGGAAACAAATTAGTACTGATATCGGGACGTAACGTCGGGATTATATCTTAATTATCTTTAGAATAGAAGCGAGGTCATCATACGTGCATTCTGCATTTCAAACGTTTTACTAACATATATAAATACATATTATTGCGTTTTACAAATTGAATAGGATCGCGGGAAATAGGCATTTCGTCCGGTTGTGCAATATTAACTTCCAACGTAGCATAATGAGATCTTATTACCGGCGCTAGACTCTTAAGGTTAGGCACGCGGGGATTATAAATGGGATAATGAACGAGAACCGAATGGGGAAGTTCGTCTCTTCATGGTCGGGAGGCGAGGAGCCGTATGTCTTTCACGCCCCGTGATCTTGGGAGGCTGAATTTCGATTGTGGAAAAAGATGAAGTTAGATTTACTCGCGTGCCATAAGCAACCATACATAAGACAGGGTCGAATGTCGGAGCGCGCGTTCTCGGCTATGAAGACTGTTTAGAGTGGGAGACATCTTGGATTTGGGACTAGGTATGACTATCTTAACTGTATCTACCCGGTTAAGACAGGGTTTTAAAGCCAAGAATTACAGGATAGTCAGAAGGTCCTGGAGTGGCGACCCTCAAAGATCCAGGGGGAAGAACCTCTCACGTCTTTTCGGGCCGCTTGGTGCGACGAGCTCGGGCTCTGGTTATGAATGTATATAGAAGTATTAACTCCGTACTCAAGGACGAGATAGGACGTTCCTCATGAACGAAAAATTATAAGATGCAGGTAGCAGTTCGACAATCAATACTATGCTCGGGACCGCTTTAATGAACGAGATCTGTTAGCAGTTTAACAATCAACTTTTATGATCGGGACGGCATTCAGGAGCGCGATGGCATTACTAACACCATCATACTCATCATTCACCACCTTTTCTAACTTGCTGTATACAGAGACCTTCGAGGTTTTCCCTTCCCGGCCAGCGAGAAACATATCAGGAATTACACAATCAACTGTACTAATCATGCTGATTTACCATCATTTAATATCTCTAGGCAATAAGACTACACCGTGGGATTAATCACATCAACTATAATTGGCGATGCTAACATGGCTCTGACTGACGCGCTCAAGGAAGAGTCTTTTCCAGTCACCCAGTAAGTTCATTCATCCCTTTGATCAGCAGTAAACATCATAATAATCCGGCTCATGTAGCCGCAACGTGGGATCCTCATCATTATACACCAGTCAATTTGACTGCCCCGCGGGACAATATACAAACCTTAATATCAGACGCGGGATTTCTTCCTGATATGTTTGTCGCCGGGAAGCGAGGACTTCGGGGGATTCCAGCAGGAGCAATAGAGTCTCGGCTTGATCTTGGTCTGCAGCTTAGTGTGGGAGGTTATGTCTAAACAGGAGTTAACCACCGGATGCGGCGATGCTCTGGGGCCGCATCCCCCTCCCCCCTACAGGGGGGGGGGGGGCATCTAGAATCCACGTTTGAACAGAAGTGGTTAGACACTTCTTAAATTTCACTTACAAATCTGTATCTTCCATTCCCTTAGAATCTCGGGCTACGATAATGTCAGACAAAGCTTGCCCTGAGCCTCTGTTGCGCCTAGTTGTTGTGAATATAAATATGTTTGTCTTCCTCTACTATGTACTATGAACAGATTGAGCAGATCGGACAACGTGGGATGCGCTATTGGTAGGTTTCTTACTTGTGTTTTGAATATAACGTATGCTAGTATATCTTGTAAATCTGTCATAAATGGGTGCCGCATGTGGTTGTGCTGACACTGTTCTAAGCTGCTATTATGAGATGTTGATAATCAATGCGGGCGGAATCTTTATCGTATGCCGTTAACTTGGCAACGATTGTATTGTTTTATATTACAGTATTTTAACCCCGATGGTATTATAGTTATGGCGGTTCAATGTAAGGGAGTTTTGCTACTAGCGTTTATTCCTCGGCTACGCCGCATATAATTGGCTTTTAGGCCAACTCCGGACGTGGACGATATCGGCTATCTCTCATATAGGCGAAACTGTAGAATTCTAGAGCGGTTTCTAGAAGGACGAGTACGGATTAGTTACGTGCGTTTGTTATTTCCATAGTTAGGTAAGAATTCAATCTATATTAGTCTAGTCGCGTTAATAAGAATACGAATCTCACCACATATCAAAAGAATTTTGGATAGCTACGGAC
>JADDOH010011566.1:0-129383 GCA_016648135.1 Agrypnia vestita
GGAATTTTCTAGAACCTTCTCCGTCCAGAACTTTCTAGAGCAGGTTTTTCCGGAACCTTCTAGACTCACCGACACAGTCGGCGCGTCTATTTTGAAATAATCTGAAGCATTTGCGGCCTTCCCATAACAAAACAATGTGCTAGAAAGCACATTTTTCTCACCCACTCCCCCTCACGCACAACCACCCACACCAAACTCGCATATTTTCGATGTGACAGCAAGGGCTATCCACCACCATAACCATTGGTGGGTGACTGTGGCTGGTTTTGGAGAAAAGTTGGCGGGTACGGAAACACGGGTTTCTTTATATATATTGATTATTAATCATTCACTACTACGTAAACATAAACTCACTGTTAATAACCCCTGTGAAACTGTTTAAATATCCTAGCTTGATACATTATGAACTTGAAAACTAGTACGGTTAAAAAACAATAAATAAATAAAAAAAATATTAATTGTTCTTTTTATAAGATAATATGACAATTAATAATAGGATACATATTATGAAACATTTTATTATTTTTTTCCTATGTCAAATTGAGGTAAATGAGTCAACGGAACGATACGCGAGTTTGAAGTTATGGTAACGTAAGTGATTTTATTTTATTAAATTGTATTTTACTTTTTTAACTGTATGTGAAATAGGCTCACATACAGTTTCCACGAAAGTTTAATTAAATTTACAGCACATCGGGGAAATAATTTGTCGTTGAACCAGTATCATTTTTACGTACAGAACGAATTGAGAGTGGAAATGGGAAAATGTATATTTTTAATGACTATGTATGATTACCTGACAATCAGAATACATTAGATGCTGAATGATTTTTTTTGGCCCACGAAGTGGGCTCATTAAAGTTTTTGAGTATCTTGTTCTCTATAAATTATCATTATTTTATCATTACTGACATATTTCTGTTTGTTCAAATTTTTTATTCTTTCTTTCTATATAATTAATATGCCTTAGTATATCATAAATATTTATCATTACTGACATATTTCTGTTTGAATAAATTTTTTATTCTTTCTTTCTATATAATTAATATGCCTTAGTATATCATAAATATTTATCATTACTGAAATATTTCTGTTTGTTTAAATTTTTTATTCTTTTTTCTTTATAATTAATATGCCTTAGTATATCATAAATATTTATCATTACTGACATATTTCTAAATGTGGAGACCTGTAATTGGCCATCTATATTGTATCAATGTTTTCTATGCTTTTTTTTTGTGCTGTTGGTCTTCCATAAACATTAAATAAATAAATAAATTAAACACCGTTAGCCTGGTAAACTGATTTCATTTTTGAATTCAAAATGTTTTGCGAATGTTTGTTTCATTTGATAGAATTTTATATTTTGTAATTATCTAAATAATCTTTGTTATACCTCTAAGTAAGAATCGCCCGAAAATTCAGAATATCTTTAAGTTCCTTACAAAATACTCGAATCCTTCAGAATGTTCATTGAATTTTGTTAAGTAATCATTATACTCTGAGTAATTTATTTAGTGATTTGTCTATTTCATTTACTAAAGTGGATGTGAAGAGAAATAAATACAAGGGAGTTGACGAGGACATTAGAATTGACTACTATTTTATTTTTGGAAATTTAGTTTCTCTTTTGTATGCCTTTCGCTAGGCACATGTACTGGTGGGTAGATGGGGAATGGGGTTAAACATAAAATTTTGTTAGTTTGATATTTGTTGAACAACTGTCTGCTTTAATAATTTTTTGTATCATTTTTACTGCAATATTTTCTTTTGTTTTTAAGGCGGGCTTCAGCTTTTCAGCCAAAAATATGGAACAAGTCATTTCCCGTAGTAATCTACATACGCGTAACTATCCCCAAGGCTGGTTTGTAGAGTTGTCATTGAAATGTAATTTGAGAAGGCAGTTAATTGTCTGAATAATGTAAATAATGGCAGAGGGACAACTCTGATAGTCTGGGCGGTCATAGATCTCTTTGGAGACCAAAATCAGATTTATTGACTCAAGGAAATTGCGGCCCAAAGATGAAGGCAGCTTATTGAATCGAACGTATTTACAAATTAAAAAATTTTAAAAATTTGCGCAAATGTGAACTGGAGCTCGATAAATGTTGATTTTATTTTCGTTAATTAAAATATGCGTTAAAAGACGAGTGTAGGTACATAATTTTTCCGAATGTTCGGCGCACACGCAGTATTATCAGTAAGATTACTTTTAATAGGCTATACAGAGTGAACCAGAGCTAGCAGCAGAAACCTCGCCGTTAGATTCCTGCTTATGTTATGTGTCTAAAATGTTCAAGCAACAATGACCTAATATTAATAGTTATGGAGATATGCAGTATCAAAGATTGCATTTTTTTCAATATTTCTGACTTATTTTTTGCAAAAAGTTGAACTATCATTACAGTTACTTATATCGATTATGAAAAATTCAATTGTTTCAATACAATATAAAAACCTTGTTAAAAAAACTTTTTTTTAATTTTCGCAAGGTTTTTTCATTTTATTCGACTGTATCTAGAAACATGTATGTATGTAGAAACATTGGAAAAAATGCAAACTTTGATATTGCATATCTCCATAACTATTGATCATGGTTGCTTGAACATTTTAGACTCACAACATAGACAGGAATATACTGGCCAAGTTTCTGCTGCTAGCTCTGGTACACCCTGTTTAATACATATTATATGTACACACACACGCACAAAGTTTAAATGTGAAAAACGCTTATCAAACCTGTGTTTCAATTAAATTCGTTTGAGACACTAGTCCTGACTAAGAAAAAATGACGCAATTGCAAGCGCCCAATCGACGTTTTTGAAAGAAAAATTTTGTTGCTTATCTTTGGGTAGATTTAAAAAAATTAACTTTGGCGTAGATGCCACCACAATGAACACTTTGTACAATATATAAGCCTTTCAAGGTTCTATAAAATATAAATATAGCTCACAATAAGGATCAACGGGAGAGAACTCAATACATAATATAATATAGAACAATATAACTAAAACTTTTTATCAGACGTGGATAGTTCATCGTGGAATATTCGTAGATTTTTTGGTGTAAATCTTCTGCCTCAATTTTTTATAACAGGTTTATATGGATGAACGAAGCGCCCTATTGATATCACCAAATATTCACTTCACGCGGCCAGGAAATGCAGAATTTACATCAAACCCTATCTTGTTGATAAATTTCAGGTAAAAAATACTTAATTATTGTACAACATAAAGGATAAGAGGCGTATGTGAGACCCCGTTTTAATTTTTTTTGATTTTAGCTGTGCTGTGGAAACGATTGAGATTTTTTTTAAACAGATATACCTACGAGTATATATATAATATTATATATATATATATATATATATATATATTTAATTTAATTTATATAATAAACTTTGTTACACCAATTAGTGTATATTATAGATATCTCACAGAGACGAAACTGTATTAATTATGGGAAAGTAGGTATAGAAGTCATTTGGGTGTACACAGGACTTATGACCTGTCTTTTTATGGTTGGCTTAAGTGATCACTTTACACAATTGTAACATTCGCCATTTCCACCCATGATAGAATATACCATGCTTATTCATTTTTTGGAAGTTGTATATATGTTCAAATTGCGTGGAAAGCTTTCGTATATGAGTTGTAAGCACCTTTTCCATGCGGCCTGTACAAAGCCATTTTCATTCCCCTAATCCCTATAGAATAATGTCTCTGTGACATAAATCCAGCACTGTTCTGAAAGATTTGAACAAACTCAAAATATTCTGAATTGTTTACACCACTTTTTTATTGAAAAAATTCAACACGTTTCCAAGCCAATGGCTTCTTCATCAGAATAACAAATGTATAAAAACAAAATTAAATTTTTATAATCAAGTATAGATAATCAAAATATTAAAAAATTATATATGAAAAATGAATAAAAATGAAGTGCCTACTTAACATAAAAATAAATTTAAAAGATAACTATTTTTAAAAAGGACCTGGTTATTTATAATATTCAATTTACTATTAATACTTTTTCTTATTTCCAAAATTTCCAATTTTTCAATCTGTGATTCTGTATAATTTGTATGTAAAATTTGTAAACCCTTATTAATATTAAAAGAATGATCCATAGCCCAAAGATGGTTAGAAAATTCAGAATAATTATTTTTAAAAAAAGTTGTGAAAATAGTTTAAAAAAACTCTATTTTATCGCAATGCATTGTACAGCTTTTATTATATTAAATTATGAAATATAAAATTCAGTATCGGAGGTGATCGTCCACTCCAAGAAAATAATGATATCTGCATGGAGCGTGATACCAATGAAATCTCCATGCAGTGCAAAGGGCTCAGCTCAAAGGCGACTGTCAAAATAAAATTGTTGTGTTGCACTCTTGCGAGCAAAGTGCTCGGGGAGTGGCACCTTTGTAAAATACACGCAGCACTTTGAGCACCAACTGCGCCATGCGGCTTCAATGGGTCCCTGGTAACGGAGCTGATCCAAAATCGAGATACTGAAAATTTAATTACTGCCTTTGTTGTACGGTGCTGCCATCAATTTGACGAGTACGGACTATAATTAAATCGCTTCATAGTAGATCATAGTAGATTTGTATGGATTATATCTAGAATGACCTTTGGTTAAATTTGTTTTCTATTAAGTATTAGTGTTCGTATTCATTATTGCCCGGGTAACCGATTTAAGAAAGTAAAAACTATAAAAAAGGTAATTATATTGGGGGTAAGAGTAGGATGGAGAAATGGCGCATATTTTTTCCGTGGGGTTCTAAATAATAGGTATGTAAAATTTTGGTCAGATGTGTCAAACTGGATAGATTTGTATATAGAATTTTATGCTTGGGGAGATGGGGTAAAGGGGAGGAGAGGAATTACGCCTTTATTTTCTTTATGGTCGAAAAGAATACGCATTCAAAATTTGTTTCCGATCAGTCAAACGGTGTAGAATTTGTACAGAGAATATACCGGAGTGGAGGAGTTGGAAAAAAGGGTGGAGGAGAGGTGACAACTATATTCTCCACTGAGTCTTATAGAATAAGTATGCAGAATTGGGGTCAAGTCTTTCAAATGGTATAAATATGTATAGAATACATAATGCGGGGTGGGGGTGAGGTAAAGGGGAAGGGATAAACCTAACTTATGTTTTTCGCGGGTTCTAATAATAAGTATGCAAAATTTGAGTCAGATCGATCAAAGGTGTAGATTAGCATAGAGATCAGTCAGACAGACAGATATTCAGTTTTATAAGTATAGATAAGTTTGTGCTTATAATATAATAATAAACAAAAAATATAATTGCTTTAATATTAAAAGACATTAGATAGATATACACAATAACCAAAATTTAATTTTATGTTAATGATTTCCTTATTTATTTTTAATGTATTTAAATGTATTTTTATTCAACTATTTAACCATGTTTAATTTTTTTATTTTCACTATATTTTAATATTTTTTCACCTTACTTCCACTGGTAAGATATTAGAATTAAAATTCCCACCCCAGCCAAATATACCATACCGTAAAATGGACTGGACGAGCGCAAAGTACGCCATCTTAAATGTTTATTGATAAGATGGTTCGTAGCTTTATGAATAGGTGTATGAGTTTCCTCACCCTAGTGAGAAGTGACTGGAATAAATTTTCTCTTTCAATTTTAAATGCTGTCAATTGTGATTCCCAATTATTACTTTTACCACCAGACAAAACACACACTTGTCACAAAAACACATTAACACTCAACAACTACAAAACGGTTTGTCACAATTTACATTGTCGTCACATTGGTTGCAAAGGATCTTTATGTTAATATGAAAATTTTTGGTAATGTACAGTTATTTCTATATTTAAAACTTTTTGTCAAACCATGATTTGGATACGTTAACAGTTCTATTTGCATTAGTATGACTTTCCTTTGTAGTATCATCAGCATTTGACACAATTTAATTTTTTAAATATGAATATAAATGTAATGTAATTTTAACATTTGTAGATAAATATTAACATAAATTATCAATAGAATTGGACCTTTCAATATTCCCTGCGGAATATCAAAAGAAGTAGTTAGTGACCATTTAGTTTCCTTCCAACTCTGAAACCAGGATTATACCCTTTTTCTTATTCATATTTGTTTTTATTTGAAAACAAGTTTTGAATACGATTTTCTATTAAATGCCTTTCTCAGGTCTACAAAAAATTATATAGAGAATATGTTTGATAATGGATGTTCATTTGGCAATCGCATCCTGAGTTCCAAAATTGTTGCTTCGGATATAGCTATTATATTGTCTTTTTGAAATATCTTTTCAGCAGATGTATAATATTTTTAGCAGATGTACTTATTTTGCTATTGCTATCTTGTAACTACAGATATATAATCAAGGCATAGCAATTCACGCATATTTTTTATTTTTACATTCATTTTTTTTTATTTTGAGTATACTAGACCCATTTTATTTATTTTATAAATGTAAGTACAATTAATCTTATGTTAATAGTTATTTTACATTCAATAAAGAAATGTTTTACCCCCAATAAGTGTATTCATTTGTGCTTTGGGAAAGAATTCATATTTTTCCATGCATTTCATTTTAATATGTCTTTCAAATACGACAAATTGAAAACATTCAACCAATATTCTTATAAGTGAACATTTTACAGCCAACCAACGATATTTACCGATGATTAAAATTTGCAGTGGAGAATAAATATAAATATGCTTGAACGCGAAATGATCACTGCTACTTAAAGAAAACTAATAAATGCAAATAAATAGGATTACTAGAAACGAAGGGCCAATCAATAATAAATATATCAACGAAAAATTAGCGATGCTTCAATTATCTGATACCCGATACAAAACATCAAAAATGATCTGAAGCTATAACAGCGGTTCTCAAACTGGGGTCCACGGTCCCAAAACGCAAAAACAAACAAACTTAACTCTCGTTTGCTTTCTGAGTTATGCAAAGGAAACGATTCCGAATTTGAAACACTCTCGTTCCACTCACATGTAAAGTGATTTTAAAGAGAGTATTCATACTATACTTACAAAGAAATTCGGCAATTTTCGAGATACTAAACCAGACACGCATGCAATGTTCTTCGATGTCCGTTTTCTTACTTCTCTATAATTTTTTACGGACATACTCGTAAGGAAAATATATCACGGTACTCCATGGTCACCAAAAATTTACAGCTTTCAAACTAAAGGTCGAACTATGAAAATGTTTTATTCGCTACACCCTCTAAAGCAGTGCGCGCCGTAGCTATGTGGCACCCTCGTACAAAGATTTCTCCCCGATTTCTTTAAAAGGCCTCGATTTTTTTAAAAGACTTCGATTTCTTTAAAACAATATATAATGCCACGCACATCATTTTTCTCTTATATAAGGCGGCCCTCGTAGCCCAGTGGGCATGACTCTGGCTTCTCACACCGAGGGTTCCGGGTCCGATTCCCGATGAGGTCTCAATTTATTTGTGTGATTTACTCAAGCCTGGGTATTTTGTGATATTTTTTGCTTCTGTAATTAGGCTTCTTGGCCTGTTGAAGCGTAAAATAAAAATAAAATAATAAAAATAAAAAATATAATTATTTTGATCAGTCCTCTCTCTCAAACGAGTCTACCCTCTAACTGGTCAGCGGTGATTCACGACTTCACTTGCACGACTATACAACTATTACTGGTGACATGACCGATAAACTATCATTTTGTTCCTATAAATTCATATAGTGCAGCTGGGTGAATGATACCCACCGCTTACCCAGGACCGTTCTAAGAGCAAAAGCTTCCATATCGGTCCTGCTCAATCGTCTCCAGGTTGACATTTTTTTTCAGCTACAATGCAGGACCATGCTCCCTCACTCGGGTCGTATAAACCTTTGCGAGGGGGCACGGCCGCAAACACAACCATTCACATCCCCCGTCGCAAGGAAATTATCTTTATTAACATCATACATATATGTAACAATATATAAACAAGAATAATAATATAATAAAACAGAATGAAATAAAATTTTCACAAGACAGCTCTCACGGCGGCGGCAGTGGATGTCGGTTGCAGTTGAGAGAAAATAAAATAATAATTCATGAAAAGAAAACAAATAAAAAGACCACCCCCAATTTGGGGAAAACATAAAAAAAAAGGGACGGCACGAAAATTAAAACAAAGAAAAAGGCGACTTGCAGCCACGAAGCCAAAACCGGCAGATATCGACCTTCGAATGGCATCCACCGGGGGGAGACTCTCCCACCGCAGCTGTCATATTAGCCCCGTAAGATCTCCCATCGGGAGACCCACACCTTCACAGTGCAGCTGGGTAGTTGTTGTTTTTAATAAGAGTATCTGGTGGACATAAAAATGGATTTTGACAGAAGGATGCAAGCACTTACCCTTCTGGATGCTGGTTCTGCAACTTCTGCTGCGGTCCACCATGTAACGAGCGGCGAGGTACCTCCTTTTTGGGATTATTTGCGTTTTATGCGGTAAATTAAGGAACTAGATATAATAGATATTCTAAAGCGGTAGTTTACGCTTCCTAGCGGCGGTAAACGAGACACGCAGAAAGCGTTTCATTCCTTAGGCAGCGACACTCGGCGGCGTTATAGATCTGTCTTTGCATATGTGTGTAATAGACAACGTATATGAGGAAGGAAGGGGGTGGAAGCGGGGATGATCTAACCCATTTCATCCGCGATTCAAATGTCGCTAACAGTATATTTATATTATCTTCACTTCTTCACATCATAAATATTAATTAAAAGCGGATTGGTGTTATTATACCTTGCCCACTACTGATATAAGAGTTTTATTTATAAAATATATTTTATAATATAATCTAATATGTCAAATTCAAGGTAGCATAGTCTGCATAGAATCTGATAAAGATTTCAGATTTATTCTTTCCATAATATTCTAATTTTATTATTATTCACACAACTTTCACATAAAATTCACAAGCACAATTCACACTTAACTAATTCCATATCGTGATAAAGATTTGGAAAACGTTATTATTTGTGATGAACTCAACTGAAAATAAAACATGTCGCACATAAACTGTGGAACTGATAAGAATTTCCAGTATACCTCTAATAGGGATCAATGTGGACTTAAGTTCACTACAATTCAAATTCGCTCGTCATAGGGCGGCTGTGATAACTATGGAAAATTTTAAAAAGTCCGCGTCGTATTTGACATTCAAGGGCAACCTGATTTTTAATTGCACTTATTGATTGTAAATTGGTGTGACTCTCGCTCCCTACAAGTTAGTGATCTTGTAGCTCAGGGAGAACCTGAGCAGGGAAAGAAACCCGACTTTAAGAATGTGCGATGCTTTAAAGTGATGTTTGGTCAAAAAGTGAAATATTTGGGTTTTTGGTTGTATGCCAGGCTCGTTTCCGGTCGGTTTCAGAGCCACTTTTGAAAGAGCGACGAACTTCTTTGGTGCAATAAGGTAAATATTAACAGCAAGGTGGGGAACTTGCGTTCCTGTTATGCGCCTTATATACAGTGTCATATATTTGGCCCAGGTAATACATAAAGGTTCACGGTCGTCACCTCCGCCCTAAACAGGGGCCAGTGGGATGCTGCTGATGCTGACGAGGGCATACCGGACTACATCTGGTGCTACTCTCTCGGAGCAGTGGGGTGCTACCCCACTACTCTAATCTTCTCGTCTCGGAAACGGCTGCGCATTGCTCTTTGAGGAAGGACCTGGAAGAGACACACCACGGTCAACTCTCAGGCCGTCAATTGTCAGTTTGTTCAGAGAATTGTGTTACAAGTTACGAAATATAACTCTGGATGTACGGCAAGAAAAAAGGAACACTGCGGCTGTAGGAACGTGAACTTTCTCCTTCCTATCCGAAGTTGCAGGAAGGAGGGGAAAATAGAACGCCCTCCGGTGCTGGATTGCTATGCGACGCAGATGGTCTCGTCACATCAATTAAGTTACCTCCATATGAGATTAATTATAATTTTATATTTTACTACTCAAGTTTCGAGAGTAACAAAAATCTCCATTGGCAGGCAAACTATTAAACATAGTATGTTTAATATTTTTTCTGTCGATAAGAGATCTATGACAGTATTTCATGACTTCAGTGTTAAAATTGTATAACTTACTTAACTTGTGTATAAATCAATTTAGATATCACATTTGTCTAAAGGTGATACGAACATTTGTATAATATTTATATTCATGGGACTTGAAACATCATTATTGTAATATTAGATATTGGTAGAAAATGTGCAGTGCACATGACGCCTAAATCAAGATTGATAGTTATAATGGTAATCCATAATAAGTGCTTTTATCTATTCATCTTGTTTCACAGCTTCCAAAAATCTATAATTTTAGTTATTCAATTTCACGTATTACCTTAATAATTTTCCAGATTAAGTGATCTAATATTCCAAGTACCAATTTGTTCACAAAAACTCTTTCATTTTAAATTGGGAAATTCTTCCCTCCTCTGCCCTGTAGAGGGATGCTCAGGACCCGAAGCCATTTGTAAGTTCCCTTCACGATAGATGTCCACTGAAAATAAATAGCACAGTAGATTCTCCCTGTTTGCCGCTTGTGTGATTCTGATACAGGTCGATAGAGTACCCGGAAGGTAACCAAATATTCATGCTAACACCGTGGCGGTGTTTTGAGCTAAGCAGACAAAATTATTGTGTGTACGTGTTATCGGAAAGGAATATAGAGAGTCAAGGACTCGGACCGGGCGAGTTGAGCGAGCTGAAACCAAACAAAGCTATTTTGGGAAGAAGTTTTCCCTGGACCGCTCCCGCAGCATATTTCCCGCCGTTCATCAACGTCTATTCTTTATTACTTTTTACAGACCAATTCTTCCTTTACCTATAAATCACGAAATTATCTCCTCGGTTCGAAGTCAAATTGATTAACTGAGAGTACATTTTCCAGCGAGTTTCTTACGAAATAAACGAGTTTTTTCGACGCGATATTTCAGATTTTCCGCATCATTCTTTTGATAAATGTTAACTGCCAAGCCTTGAAGGAAATATGAGACTTTTCATACACAGGCTTTCTAGTAAAAAACAAAAGCAAATCGAAAACCTTTTCACATTCATTCGTGTTATGTTGTGATGTATGGAATAATTATTTGCAAAAACTAATATCGGGAATTCATTCAACATCTTTTTTGTCGGACTTTCTTTGTAATAAATACGAAAACATTTTAAGCAATGGTTAGTTGTTTCATTCAAGCATAAAAGTTTCACTTTAAATCAAAGAGATTGTACTTCAAGTAATCCAAACTTAATAAAGAAAAGCGCAACAATTTTTCATATTTTTTAAATTAATATGCTTAACGCCAACTCTAAATTTTGAAATAAATAAAGGTTTGTAGACAATCATTTTTATTCATAACATTAAACATATTTATTACAAACAATTTCATTACATTTATAGAAACTATTTACAAATTCTATAATATAGTTTGATATTACGTACTTAATAATTTATAATATTTTTAAATCTATATCTACTCGCAATTTTTCTAAAACACATAATATATTTGTCTTAAGAAGTTATATTTACAAGGAATGTTTTATTTTCAATCATTTTTATACATTTTCGTTATTATTTATTTCATTATGGTAATTAAACAAATATTTCTAACCCGTTTCCGCAGTCAGCCCTGACATCAATTACTAGACAAAATAGAAAAAATTCAAACTCATTGGCACATGGAACCAATAATACTTTTGCTAAATATTATGGTTTATTGAACAACCTAAGGAGTGACAGACATTAAATACGACCAATTGTTTCATATATTTTCACATCTTTTGAAAATAATCAGTGAATGTACTTAATTCAATGGTTCGACATTCGACAAGCACATTTGCCATAACGTGCTTACTGTTCATTTCAATCATCACCTGGGGGCTATGCAAATTAAACAAAAGACAAAATTCGTCGACATAACAATCGCAGAAACAGTAATAAATTTTTTCAATTAAAAAACAAATGATTTTTTCAATATCACGTTTTACAATCTATATCTAAAGGGGAATTTTTTAAATTGAGAATACTGTTTGAAAAAATCTAATTTATAATTGGCAGCAGAGATTTTTTGTCACTCAAGAAATAGTATGTGCGTACATATAAATAATATAATTTAATAAATTTTAAAATCTTTTGATAATGCGTTTAAAATCGAGGCCAAATATTCTTTAACAGTGAATAAAAAATTTAAAAATTTTAAATAACAAATTATCTTTCAAACAAAGCAGTTACTTTCATTTTAAAAATATAAAGACTGTCTCATAGGTATCAAGTTTCTGCATTTTTTAAAGTAAATGTAAAAATAAACTAAAAAAATTGTTACATTTAATTTCATTAATATCCAGTGTTATAATTTAACAATTTTAAAAAAATGGAAGAACATATTTCGGTGTACATTACAAGTGAAAATATAATACACGATGAAATTTGATAAAGCAATACTTGAAGTATTTATTCAAAATCCAATAATATTTTTTTCTTACACAATAGAAAATTGTGATAAATTAAAAAATTCACCGTCCGTTTTAGGAAAGGAGTGTCTTTCTTCACTGAATTATTGTCACGAATGTAGCACATTGAATTAAGAATCGGTTATATAATATTTATATTTAACACGGTTAATCTAAAATTATTTTTTACGTACAATGATAAGATGTAGTCGGTTTTAATTCTGGATGAAGTGAGATTGTGTCGGGTATTTACCGCTGCAGCGCGACCAGCAGGAGCGACGAGAGGAGCAGCACCGGCCTGCAGAGCCTCGCGGCACCAGCCACCGCCCCTGGAAGCAGTAGTCCACATTATACTCCCTGTCATACATCACTTCAATTACAATTAAACTTGTTGGTGTACCCTCGCCTAGTAATCCTATGGTCGATGGTTCGAGCCCCATACCAGGACACCAGCAAGTTAGTCCTGTTTTCATGGCACAAACGATTAGCTTAAATTGAAAATAATTGCGACACGTACTCCGTATTTGCAACTTTATTAAAAAAAAAAAAAACTAGGCGCGTCCAAACAGTACATAGAAGTCATTTTTGCGTAAACATATATTTTGTAAAAAAGCGAAATCCATTATTTATTTTATAGAATATTGTTATGAATTTAAATCTAAATAATATGATAAAGATTCCAAAATATATTTTTTATTTCGGCTTATTTTATACAAATTCTAGTTAGTTAAAGACAGGTTATCTAAAAGTACTGACTGTACGCCGCTGGTATCATCGCAGATGAAAGGTTCTTATGTGGCAAATCCATTAACAACAGAGTGAGGAATTAATAAATTATGAAAGAAAAAACCCATGATAGTAATATTGAATAGGATAAAAAAGGGTCGTTTAGGTGGTGTGGTTATGATGAAAAAATGAATGAAAAGAGAAATATTTAAGTAATCCTCGCAGGAAATCAGTTTATTAGTTAGAAACATAATACATATATGCATATTTATTCAGACCGATGATAAAAAAAATAGCTTGAACTTTTCAACCTTACTTATTTATACAATAACATATAATTATCAATATTAAATTATTTCAAATTAATGAATCAATGAATAATCTCTTCAATATTATGGTTCAATGTTAATACGTCAATAATACTGCGTGTATCAATAATAATGTATTTTATTTATAAACAAGGACTTCAGTATCCTTAAACATAATTTCAAATCTAATAAAACCTAAATTTATCCTTTTATAATTTAAGTTTGTCTGTTACTTCTAAAATTATTTTATATGTGCTACATATGCCATACAAATGTAGAAATGCTCTATTCGTCGGCATGCAGGTAGCGGCTATACATACGAATACAATATATGGTAGATTCAAGAGCAAGACCGCCTCCACCCAATTGGAAAAAATGATAAACATATACAACTGATTCTAGCGGAGAGGAGATATTGAAATCTATATAATTTTGATTAACATACTTCTAAAACATACAAACATGTTCTCTAGAGTAGTTTTTCATTTTTTCCTATAAAACGTGCATTTCTGTTCTTTAAAAGAGGTCTTTTTAAGAGCACGTAAGATTTTTACTTTTACAACTCACATATATTCGTTCGTCTTATTCAACTATCTCACTGTACTTGAGTAAAGTTGTCTAAATCAATAAACAAATACATACAAAAATAAATTAAAATAGTCATTTTCGCCGGCTGATCATTTTCAAACACCCTCAATTTGACAATATTGACAAAGAGGTAGAAATAGTGGTCTTCGTATTACGGTATCGATTTAAGAAATATCTAATGTCAATTTCTTCTGTATAACGTTTAAAGAATCGCGTTCCTCTACTTTGACACGGAACAACTCTAGTATATATTTTTTGTTTTGTTTAAAAAGTTTTTAAGTGTATAATTAATTATATAATTTTTATAACACTTCATTCTATATTATGCCTCTTATTACAATAAATTAATGCGGTAGATTTTCTGTTCACAAGAGGTAGATTCTGATCCAATGATATTGAGTTTTCTAAATAAATCCTGTCCACTTTTTTTGATCGGATGTGCATAGGGACCAATACTTGATAGATTATGAGTCTCAGTTAACACCCAAAACCTTAAAAATTATTTCCGCTAAATCATATTATTTTATTATATATCGTCATCAGCCATATAAATGGGCTCATATATTTCAAAATTGATTTTCTAAATATTTATGAAAGTTATTTTACAAATCATGTGTAATTACGACTTTTGATACCGTGTTTTTTCATAAAAATTAAACCATTTGTGAAATCTTTCCCCCTTTTTGCCATTATCGTTTGATTTTACCATCCTATTAATAATACTAAGGAAATATTTATTAATATCAAATATTAACCAAATTGCTTAAAAGAAACATTTCAGTATGTAAGTAATATTTATAACAATAGAAATTAAAAATATTTGTTATCTCAAAATCTTATTTTTTCGCTTATTTTTAATATACCTGACTTTTTATGAGCAGTTGAACCCATAATATAAAAATAAATAAAATTATATTGCGAGGCATAGTTAGTGTTCATTCTAGAATTCGTAAGTACCTACCTAATTTCCACCCAGTTCAAAGAAATTTCAAAGAACGTTATTTCTATTAGGGTTTAGATTAGGGATTCTGTTTCCTAAATAATGTTCCCTAATGATTTCATGACGAAGTCATTTGTAATTCGTGCCAGAATTAGTCTTAGTATCACGTGAAGTTGAACGTACAGAAATGGTAATGGGTGAAATAAGGTACAGTGATGTTCTTACCGCTGGAGCTCTCTCTGGTTCCAAGAACGGAGGCGATCTGTGGACTCTCTCCTTCCAGGATGAGGTGCGCCTGCGCGTTATACAGCGAGAACACCGAGGCCCTGCAGCTGAGCGTCAGCCTGCCCTGCTGAAAGCTCTCCTGCCGGATGGCCAGCACAAGCGAGGACCCGCTGCTCCTCTTCACCAAGTCTCCGCGCACCGGGTCGATCTTCCTCATCCCCGGCACTTCTACCGAGTCTCTGTGATTGAAAAACTTTTCTTCCGCGCTCTTTTTCGGAAACATGTCATCTATGTTTCGTTGAGCGTAATCTGTTTCTTCTCGCTTCGGAGCGTTTTTTGAAATCATGCTCACCGCATCGGTATTTCTCTGCCCTCTTAATACGTATCCGAAGTTTCCTACTTCTGGATCATTACCGTGCCCAGAGTTCACCTGGCCGAAAAGCCTCGTGGCATTTCGATTAGACGGCAAAAAAGATTGCTCGGAGCTCGCGGCGGGCCGCTTAGTAGGCTTCTGTTGCGCAGGTGGGTCCAGATCCAACGGCGTTCCTTTTACCTAATTGAAAACAACACAAAGCACATGTAGTAAACCCATAAGTATTTTTTTACAAATTGAGCCTCGCTATAAAGTCTCTAGAAATATTAGAGAGAGCATGTGGTTTCAATTTTAAATTAAATTTTTATACCCATACCGCGGGATTGTAATAATGTATTGCAAAATTATGTTTTCAAATAAATATTTTCATTCGCTCAATTTATTTTATTTAGCGTAAAATTTAAAGTGACGACATTAATGTATATATCATCTTACTATTAGCATTAAATCAGTGAAATAACAGATATAAAATCGTCTTAATATAAATAACCTCTTGTTTGCTTTGTTTCTGATTGATTTTATTGTCACCAAGTTGAGATATCATTGCTTGAAACATTTCAGCCGTCAGACGTTTCCGAAAACACAACAATGTTATCAGCAAATCGAATGTGTGACAGCATTTCTCCATTAATGTTTATTCCCAACTTCCCCCAGGATGGTATTTTAAATGTATATTCAAATGCGTTGGTGAATATACTTTGGGCGAAACTGTATTGTATCTAGCTATCAGATACCAAGTTGTATTGGTATCAGTTTGGTTATCCCATTTATGTGTCAACAGTGATTGCGTATTTACATTATCGTGCGATTTATATCGACAGTGACACAGTTCCATTGGCACCCATGTGTATTCTGTTTTCTGGCATGATAGTTTGAGAGATGAACTCTCACAGATTCCATGATAACAACACTCAACATACCCATCTTAAGCAAAAGAAAATCAAATGAGTGGACATGTAGCCTCACCAGTATGTTTTATTTATAAATACATAAAAAATTTCATATTTTTGTCATTATTCACACAATATTTGAAAATGGGTTTAAAAAGGAAATACAAAACCGTGAAAGATATTTTCAGTACTCCGAAACTAAAAGCAGGTTGGGCAGTGATTGCCAATTTTATATTTTTTGGCATTAGACTGAGTTGAATCCTTAAATATCATAGATACATCGACATTGGGACAGATATTTAATAAATAGAATATTTTATATTCTTATCTCTTTGTATTCCATTCGCGCTCCTATTTATTAGATAAAAAAATGAGTGAATCACAAGCAAACAATGTGGTATTATTTATTTGAGAACATTCAATAAATATTTAAATTCATTTTAGTTAATTCAAACAGTATACAGCATTTTCTTATTCAACATATGATATCCGTAACGATCCGATTCGTGATTTAATATTATAAAGGCATTTTCCCAAATCAATCAATTTCCTTTTAGCATGTGTCACTCAAAGTTGTATACTCGTAAATAAAAGCGCTAATCCGTGGAATCATTTGTTTTTTTGTGGATATCTTCGTAAATAATAAAAAAATCACCAACAGTATCAAAACAAATTAAAAAGAATTTGAAAAATTAGAAAAAAATCATTAAGTATTTAATTTTAAATTTAAAATATTAAAGTGAGCAAAAAGTCCAAGAAGGCTTTCTTCATCGGCGATAGCCGATTGCTTAACTGCTAGTGTATATTAAATTTGCGGGAAAATAATTTATTCCTACACCTCTATTAATGCATTTGAAGTACGCACATCATATATATTATATTATATATATATCTATTATATATAATTATATATTATATTTAATATATATATTGTATATATATATATAGCAACAGCTGTCCAATTAGACAAACAGAATCCTCAAACTAAGACCCACATAAGTGTATAAATACAACGTGAATACTTCGATCGGGTCGAGGTGTGGGGTGCATGTTCACAAATCTGGCCATCATGAAAATAGATCAAACTTCAAATGGTTATATCTCAGAAAGTTTACGACATCATATTAATGAATTGAAGACAGATGTAAGAAGTTTTTAAATTGAATCAGATACCCGCCCTTCGCCACCGGAAGGTAATGACGGTGGTACGACTTGGCGTACTCTGTCAACTTCAGGACGCTGCGATTTGTGACCGTGTGAGAGTCTGATCAGTATGAAATAAGTGTTTAACAATAGCTTACAAGCAACCGTAGCAGACGACAAAGTTTCTGAGGTATAAATGAAAAAAATTATAACGTCGAAGTATTAGGCCAATAAGAACAAGCGAAAATCTGGAAAAGTGTCGACGGTTTCTTGATTTACCAAACATAACATATATCAAGTTACGTCATAACGTTAAAATAATCATAAAAATAAACATCAAAATGATTAAGTATTTTTGAAAATATATATTTCTAGGAACTAACTGTAATATATGTAGAAAAGATATAAAAAACGAACTATAGGTCGACCACAATCAAAAGACCATTCCCTAGCTTTGTCCGGTAAGAGGAAAGCGGGGGAAAGTTGCCTGAAAGCCCGTATTATACGCCTCAATATGATATTCCAAATAAATATATATTTTTTAATTAAAAAGGAGTTACTCACTTACTAGAAAAACTTATTTTGTGTTCATTTTTGCATAGTAAAAACACACATATTTTTTGCGCACATTCTTTTGAATGCTGTCTAGCTATAACATCAAACATTATTCTCCTAAGCCTTCACTAAATCTTAAATAAGTGTCTAACTAAGCTTTCGAATATTATAAAAATATATGTTTAAGAAATAGGAAAATTATTATCAAATTCTATGAACTAGGTATTGTTACACCTACAATAAACTTATTTATACTCGAAGAAGGTAATTGTGTTGTTCCCGGGATGCGATCTCGGCGCGCGGCCCCACAGGCACGGCGCGCTGACCAACCACCTTTAGGATGAAACTGTAATTTACCAGTTACTCCCGCTTTAGCTGCAGCGCTGGAGAGACGGGCGATCTTGAGATTAAGGGATGAATCACTTACTGGAGTTGACAAATATAATCAAATGAAGTTACAATGAGATAAGTGTTATAAACCAGCTATAACGGCACAAAAAACTTTGCTCCGAGTCATTAATAAGAAACCATTTACATACCAATCAGACAGACTACTCAGAGAATTTAATGTACTGGACGTTAGACAGCTGTTCGTTAAGTCTACCCTCATCTTCTACATCAAAAACACAAACCACCTAACAGCAACCAGTAACTCGCATTCACATAATACTAGACAAGCATTACGAAACCTTGACGAAATACCAAAAACTAAGACAACACACGGACAGAAAAATTACTCATACATAGGGCCTAAAATATTTAACATATTTAAAACAGACTTCCCGGAAATCAGAATATACTCAATTAATAAAATAAAAGCTTTAGCAAACAACTGGCTTACCTCCAAAGGTAGAAGAGCAACTGAAAATTTACTTACTGTAATTGTATAATAATGTCTTCAAATAAAAATATATACCTATATAAATAAATAAATTAATTAAGGAAAATAAAAAATAATCTTAAACAAAACTTTAACCTTTTTACATTAAACAATTATTCTACACATATTTACACTTGGACTTATGACTAACTCAACTTTCACTAACATTCCACTTGATACTCTGTAGATACATAATAACTACCTTATGAAAATAAATACTACTGACGAACTCGAAAAAATATTATAATTGTGTTCTATAACGCCACTCTGGGACAGGCGTAGCCTAGTAGAGTGGCATAATCCACAAATTAAACAAAACAAAAAAATGTGTAATTTATCTTATGTTTTATCTTATGTTTTATTGTTAAATTAGTATTTATTTGTAAACAAGGATTTTTTTAAATAAATAAATAAATAAAATAAATAAACTTGCAATGTTAGAATACTATACGCGCGAGGGTAGTAGAGAAATACAAAGCGAACACCCGTGACTTTAATATAAGTTGTTCCCTGGAAACGAGCAGCTGGGCCGCTGGCTGCAGAGCAAATGTCGGTCGTCTTCCCTTGAACTCGCGGCCAAGGGTCCCTTTGGGTGCCATACGCCGACCTCTAATGTCATATTTTGTCAATGTTATCGATGTCGAAGGCCGATCATTGAATTCTTCAGCTTGTGATCTGCCTAAGCTTTTCGTGGCGACATATCACGAAAAGTCTAGGCAGAGCACAATCTGGCTTCGACATCGACAGCTCTGTGGCAATGGTCGTGTGTCGACCGACTCCCACTGATATCGCCCTAATGTTTCCTTTCTGGCGAAATGAATTCTTTTTGGATAGCTTCAACCATTCGGTGGTCGCCGTCTCATAGTTTGGTTACTTTTAACAGTACGAAAAAATACACACCATAAAATTTTATTTTTTACGGTCGTCGTCGTGGTCACGAAAATATAGTAATACAGTTAATAGACAATATGTTTGACTATGGATCAGAAAATTCTAGGTTCGACCATAATCATAGTCGAATATATTTTTTACAGATAAATTCACTATCTATTTTAATATTCATTTAAGAAGTCTTGTACTAATCAATTATATATTTTATTTATACTTATTGTTTATTCATAACAAAGATTTTTGAACATTTTTACTACACCAATGGTAGTATAGAAAAATTATCACGCCATCCATATCTCTCGCTGAATCTGTTACGGCTCCCATTCATAGAGATTCATCTTAAAAGTGCGTAATCATTGCCGGATGTATTTTGTTCATAAATTTGAATAACGAATGTTAAAATAAAATTACATAGGAAGAAATGACACAAAATTATTAATAAGGTCTCATCTGTGGATACTCGATACACACCATTACATTAGTTTAAATTAGCAAGTACTTTATTTGGTATCGTTTATATAACTATAAAGTAATGTGATAATAAAAAATATCTGCCCTTTTATAAAAAACTAATAAAAACAATTTCAATAGAAAGCGCCGCACGCTTTTGATTTTACTGGCATACGCATATACAGTAATCGCTCTTAGTACTTTGGCTGTAGAAAAATATTTTCTACTTTTTAATCATTTTTTTAGAATAGGGTATTAGTATTTTTTTTTAAATAACATTACTTTTTACTTTTCAGTCTTCGTCACATTAAATATTGTAACTTGTATATTCTCATGTTTTATTAAATGTGTATTTATAATTCATTTTTATTTACTATTTACAATTTATTATGCAATAGAATTTACTATAGACTGCAAAAAACAAATACGTATCTACAACTAGTATTCAAATGTATAATACGAACCGACAGAAGACACCGGCAATAAATTCTTGAATAATTAAACTGGTTTTGTAAAATTAATGAATGATTATTATACTGTCATCAGGAATATGTGAATCTGCCAAATTTTAAAGCGATTCTTGGCCTCGAAATGGGTTATAAAAAGGATTACTCGTTGACTGGCAAGTGAATCTAAATTAAAGCAAATAAAAATCAACGCATTTGCGACATCAATACAAATCACATTTAAATATTCTGTTTTACATTCATCGTGCAGAATTATCCAGTCAAAATAATCGTTAAGTTTGCATCCGACGAAAAGTGATAAAAATACAATAAGTCGATAAATACCAAAAAAGATTCTAAGTGACGCGCGGAACACAAAAAATAATATTTTCGCAAACAAGACAATCCGTCACTTTTGACGTTTATGGGGTCCGTAAACTGCTTCATAAATTGCCATTGTTCTTTTAACCATAGATAATAATTTGAAATGTTAGTAAAATAAAGTGGTCCTGTAATAACCCAGGAAGTCAATTAATTTATTTTTCGTTGGTAAAAACGGTTCCCGAATTTACGAAGAGTACATTTCTAGTAATCTAAAAAAAGTGTATTCTGCGAGGTGTTTTTCCCATAATTGTCGTATTATAAAGTCTTTATATAGCAATTAAATACAATACTTATCATTTATTTTTGTGTGCAATGGCTCATTAATTATATAACTTGTCCTGCTGCTGCGTAAAGGCTGACCTGAGAACTGTCTGGGATACAGAGCTTTTAAAGATGATGGTACACAGGGTGTAACAGAGCTGGTCCACAATACTTTACAGCATCCTGCATAAATTATAATTCAAAATGATTTAAAAGGGGTTGTCCATCATTATCTCTGATGATGGACTTTGGAATGGAATCCGAAACGAAAAGATTCTGAACGGCCGTGAATACCTAAGAACATTATTTTAATTTAAACTAAATTGAATTTTTAATGCACACACGTTGAGTTAATTTAACACGAATATAGTTTCGAGAGAAGCAGTCCCTCTCATCGTACAGATCAAATACAGAAATTATGAAAACATTTGAGTAGAGTAACGGGTCGCGGAGCAGTGGGGGTAATTTTTTGTGTGGTCTTTAAGGGGATGATGCTGAGAAGCGGAGACTTTTGTAAGAATATGATGTTGTTTATGAGTTTTTTCTCAGAATACAAGTTCTTTTGGATTTCAATGGTTTCCAAACTGTTCATTATCATTCCTAACCGAGTGTAGTAGTTTTAGCCTGTGATTATCAAAATGATGGTTGCTATTAATTATATGTTTGGCGAATTCTGAGGAATTGTTGTTTCTTAAACAACGGCGACGTTTCATTATTCTTATATTTAGATTTCTTGTGATTTGGCCTACTTATTTACTATCACAATCTCCATATGTAATTAATAAAAGCGAATGAATTTATAAAATTACTTGTATGTTATTTCTGTAATTATCCAGGAATAATTATTAGGGAAGGTCCGATGTTCCGCGGGAAACCCTTTTGTACGGCACGGGTCTAAATCCTGCAATCCGAGATGATGAATATGTTTTCATAGTTATCAAATCAAACAAACCTAAACCTTTCAAATCCAACCTTTTACAGAAGGGTTAGAAATACTGAAAAATGATGCAATCCATAACTATTGATATTACTCAGGTCCAGACCCTTTGCAATGGGTAGTATTACTTTCGAAATCAAAAATAAGTATTTATAGAAGGGTAGCAAAATACTTGATACATGATATGTGATCTTTTCCGCTCATTGTAATGCCGGTACAGACGACTCCTATCGTCGCATTGCGAGTGATTTCAAGTGGCGCCGAGGGCCGAGCTGGTGCCTACCTACCAGTGGCGTGCATAAACTTAGCTTTACTATTAATGTATAATGTATGCATGCTATATAATCTGCATAACAATCTTTTACCCTAACTATTCGGCAAAACAAAACAAAAAAAAAAAATTATTTAGTGAAATAATGAAACTTACATAAAATATTAATATTTTCCTTTTTATATAAACTCAATCTTAAAAAATTCATTAATATCAATTATAAAAGTCTCATACAGATGAAGCTATTTATGTGGATATGATATATGTATATGAAAGTCTTTATAGGATTACAGGGAAATTTCACATATTACGAATACGATGAAAAAATGTATATGTATATGTTTTATATTATATGTTAAATCTTAAAAAATATGACTCCATTAAAACGCAGTACGATTTGTCGTGACGTATCACCAGAGCAGAAGAGAATGCGTTGTTTTTGTTTGGTGTAGTATCATAATATTTGTACATCTGGGTACCATACAATACTTGTAGCCCTTTCTCCCAGACACTATGCACCAATACTTAATAAAACTGAGATTATTTTGTAAAAAAAAAAACAATGAAATAGAATATACGTCAATCTTAAATACGTCCTGCACCGCGAAACCTAAATATCAAATAAACCGTGTGAATTGTGACGCATGTAGGCGTGACTACTGAAATTAATTGTATTGGCGAGAATTCTAAATTTTGAATTTCAAAATACATCTTCATATATACATATTTTCTAGACCAAAGTTAAGAAAATATTTTTAAAAAATGAAAAATTCCCTATTGGAGAGTTGATATATCCATATTTTTTTGCTTGTCTTAAATGTATGTATTATCAACATTTCTGTAAGTGTATCTTTAATTAAAATAAAATAAAAGAGTAGTACTTGGTGCACGCCCCTGCCGGGGCTGGCATTACTGCCGCTGCACGAGCGCGCCAGCCGCAGCCGCGCGGGAAGTGCACCCGCGCGGGCCAGACTGTCCGCGCCGTGAATCACGGCTACTTTATCAACAGTTCGGCCCCCAGCCAATGAAAATGGATATTTTATTAACACTATAAAAGCAGCCTAAGTGCCGTTGTTGCCGGCCAGTTGTGCGCGGCGCCTCGGGGAACAGAAAATGAAAAATAAACATCCCTCAGCGAGCGCTCGCGGGGCGCGGGGAGCGGGCGGACGGGAAAGGGGGACGAGGAAGACCGATTCCCTCGTCTCGCAGAAGTAAATGTTTGAACATTCAACAATGCCGTTGTTTCTTTGATATTTTGTAAATAAATAAAATGTTTCATTGGTATTCGTGAAATTTATTTTTAGTTGTGAGATAATTGCATTTGACGATTGTAACGTAACGTAACATCACGGTAATTCTCTACAAATAAATCAAAAAAAATTACATTAATTTTTTTTTACTTTATATAAATTCAACAATTGAATTATTTACCTGTTGTGACTGAGCACTGTATGTTCAAAAGAAGCTACTTCCACTTAAAAAAAATACTTGTGCGGTCGAGGAACCCCCGTCAGAAAAACGAAGTTCCTTACACCTTTTCTTCAAATACGAACGTAATTCGATATGGAGATATAGATTATTTATATTTGTATATTTTGGTTACTTAAGGAAAACGCGTTATGCCTCCTTCATATTTCATTTTCTATCATTTTTCTATTGCTAATAATGTAAAGTAAGGAATCAAATCAAAAATATGCATTTAATATTGTTGGAAAAATATTCGTTTATTAAAAATAAGATATAAAATAGTGAATTATAAATACTATAAAAATACTATTTTAAATATTATCATAATATTGTATCATGCTAATTATTGGCTTGTGGTAACTATATTGAGATACATATGTTTAAGCGTCGTGAATTCGGTGTCATCAACAGCGCGGCGGAAGAAATTTAAAAAAAAAATCACGAAAATATCGCCAGCAAAACCACGGTAGTTTCGCATGGAGGGGGCATAACGCTATTTCCTTACGTGACGATTTCTACCAGTCAACTCCTACCGCAAGCTATGTTAAGGAACCAAATAAACAAAGGTTCCAAAAATGGAACAAACTACGTAAGTTATGTTAAAATTAAATTAAATTAAAATGAGTTATTTCCTTTTTACTCCATTTATATTAATTAACTCGTGGCGTCTGCTTGCTTGCCGTCAACAAAAACTTTGGATCTATTTTTGACCCTTTTCCCGTGATCCAATCGAGCTGAAACTTGGCAAGCAGACTCGTGGCGACGATCAACAAGATCTATCAAATTTTCGTTAAAAAAATTAATAATTATAGTATAATTTCGGATTTTTAGAAATTTTATTGGTTTTTTCAAATTGGAATCATTTGAAAAGTTTGATTACAACAACGGCGGCCCGATAACGTCGCGGAATATTTTCTAAATTTGAATCACTCCGTCGGTATACATAATAGGTACTTCAGTACGAATGTCGAAAATCTAAATTGACTGACAAATGTTTTTAGAATTTAATCCTCAAAGTATGAAGTGTCTTATCAAAGCTCAAAACATCTAACATTTTAGAAATATATTAAATTACTGTAAGTTTAGTGTTATGTTATATGTTTTAATTCGTCTTTAATTGTTGTTATATTTTACAAAGAAAGGGAGTATAATAAAAACTTGGTTTTTATGGGTTACTTTTTATTGAAATAATTTTCAACAAGTTTTTATTTTCGCAAGCATTCATGAATAATTTATAAAATAAATAAATATTTTTAAGAGTGGCAACAGCTCCTTTTTAACAGATATTCCTCATTTTCACTACATCCACGATAAATTTTCAAATTTTCGCAAACATTTATTATTCTCCCTCTTCTTTTTCTTCTTCTAGTGCTTGTTCATAGTGTTCATAAATAATTATCTTTCTTATAGCAATTCAAAATAGTGCAACAGCTGATTTCCCGAACCCTTGGATTTTTCAACCAGGATAGCCTTCGTCTTCCAGGATCTCTTCTGCTCACCATTTTACCTTGAATGATGAGTTGCGGAATCTGGTATTTTTCTGAATGCTTCATAATCTGGCCAAATGTTCCATTATCCGTATTTTTATGAAATTTTATGAATTAACACAAATCGTACACTCGGAACAACACAATATCATCTAAAGTGTTCAACAAATTGAGATAGTGAAATTAATAGTTTTGAAAAATTATTTTTACATTTCTTTGGCCGAGTTTATTTCATCGCCCATGCAGGGGAATTTTCACAAAAATGTCTGTATATTATAATTTTTATATAAAGTTATAACGTTTATTCAATCAGCAATTTTGTTGTAAAAATATTATAATTTCTACAAAAAATATAACTTTGTTCCATTGTTAATCGTAATTATTTAGAAATTTAACATTTTTTAACTTCAAAATTTTATAACAACACAATTTTTTTTAAATGAGACTAACAGAATACTAGGATAAAAGTATATAAAAAACAATACATAATTTATTACGCACTCAACCCAATATCCTAATTATTCATTTTATAAATGCGTTCATTGCATTACGACATTACTGCATAGTGATAGGCGTGTACAGTGCGCAAGGAGAACAAGCAAACGAAATAGGAATGGTAAGAGTTATCAATATCTACAGCTTAACATAAACATCGCAAATTTACGGACGAGTATTGCGGTTGCTTTGCTTAAGACAAGGCAATCAAGATGATTTTCCGATGAGCTGATTTTCGCTTAATTCAATAATATGTGCATGTGTGCAATGAGTATGTTTGCATGTGTGAGGTAAAATGTGTCAGCTCGCAACTTTACCCCTAACAGAGTTAGTAAACTGTCGCAAAGCTTAATAAAAAATGTTGAGATCTTCAAAAGCCTTGTTGTAGTTATAAAGAAGAAGATAAAATAATAAATAATAATAATAAATTATCTCTGAAGTAATTTTTCTCTGTAACTCATTTTCCCAGTAAAGTGCTAGCGGTAACTATATTTTAGATAGACAGACTTTTTCTGTTTATTCTTCTTGGCTATCTAATAATATTTTAATCATTAAAGAACCACGGTCTTATATTGCAATTTCACGATATGTGGTTTTATTTAAATACAATAAAACATTAAAACAAATAATCAATCACTTGTTTTATTAATTACGTTATAAAACAAATGCTTGCTTAGTTTAATATTTAAATTTCAATTTATTATTATTTCTAGCTTTAAAAGTAGTTTCTAGTGTTATTGTTTTGCTTTAATTACATTACAATGTCAAAAAAGTACATTTGCCAGATTCATGTAAATCCCGGAAATGTTTTTTTTTTTTTTTTTAAATAGAGATGTGAACTCGGAATACGTGTCACATCAATATTCTTACTATTTTCAAACTAATCTAAACGGTTGTGCTATGAAAATAGGACTAACTTGCTAGTCTGGAGTGAGGTTCGAACCCGCAACCTTTGGATCACGGGGCCAGTGTCCTAACCACAAGACCAACACCTACAGATATTCAAAGTTCCTTTGCTGAAATATCATCTCAAAATTTACATATAAAAAAGTTTAATGCGTCTCTGAAACTCTGAGTAAAAATGGTAAATGATTTTTCTCAAAAGTTTGACACAAGAGTATTAGATTTTTACGCCGAAATAACCTTATCAGCAGTTTAAATACAAAATAAATATTTTCTCTACTATGATAATAGTTTAAATATTTAGAATGCTCCTTGGGTAACATTGTATTAATATATGAAAAAGGTTAGCGTAAATATCCATATTTTAGGATTCTGTGTAGTATAGTGTTCTTAGATATGGGTATAGGTAAACTTGCTTACGTATGTAATGGCGCGTGCACACGGATGAAACTTGTCTCGGACACTTATCTCGAAAGCGCGTAAAGCGAAGCGGCTACGATTTTTACTGTCACATGTATTCTGATCGCGAACTATACGAGACTATTCGGAAGATCATGTCTTGACCGCTATTTTAAAAGTTTAACAGATGTCTCATAGAAACTTAACGCGTATGTCCCGCCTATTTTATATCGTGCTAACTATAAGGTAACGTCGTTGTTATAATAAGAATACGCCAGATAATGACGGAATGAATAAGATAATGATAAACTAGATTTCACGTTAGGATTAAAAAAAAATATTATGAGAGTTTCAGTGCGTAATACACAAAAACGTCTGTACCTTTGTGCCTGTCAGCGTTTTACTTGGTCGGTTGGAAATAAGTTGAAAACAGGGTGTCCACAAAATAATTTTCCTAATTACAAGTCTATAAATTGAGAATATTATTTATATTTATTTATTTCTGATTTTTCAAATGTATTAATTATGCAGTTTTTTTGGTATTTTACAAACAAACAATTACAAACAATTAGTTGCCTTAATCAAATGCAACCTTAGGTAAAAGTATACCCCAACAGCATAGAAGTAATTTACTAAAAATAAATTATCCTTTAATCTTATACAGGAGTATTTTCCTAATATCCTTTCTCCGTTCAAACAAAGATATATTCATATTTTACATATATCTATCACACAGAGACAGTGTCAGAAAACGTTAAAAAATATATATAAATAAAAATAATGCAATATATGAAAATCTAAGTTCTGTGTGTGTCCTGTGTCAATGCATACTTATTTTCTATGAATTATCCGACACATGTTTTATCATTTAATGTAGGTACATATGGGTTCTATAAATATATTTTTTAAACAAATTATACTTTAAAACGTATTTTATTTTTGTAACATACTGTTACTCATACTAAGCGGATTGAATCTACGTGGAAATAGTTCTGCATACCAACTTTTACTATACCCACTATAAAAGTTGATATACTGGTCCCTAAATCCGAATAATCTAGATCAATTGTATTTTTATAGCACAGGATTTTTAATATTATTTATAATTTCTTTATCAAAGAAAGATAATTTATTTATTAACATATTACCTATTTTTAATAATATTCTTTTTATAACGTATTTGATTTGTTAACAATAACGGTAGTGATGTGAAATTGTTTGTGAACAATTTACCGTCTCGGACAATTATTGTTCAAATGGTATCTGACGACTTCAGCAGTCGGCCATTTGTCTTGCTATACTTCCAATTTGTTTTCTGTCACAATTCCCATTCGGCTGGGTCATACTGCAAGCGGAAGCCGCGCAGCTTCAGCGCATACGTACTCACCCAGCATTTGGCACAAACAAGAATTTATATCTTATGTTAGACGTAATACATTGTACTTCGCAGAACCATCCCTTCGTTATATTCTAACTGTGGAAGATTTATCAAATCAAAATAATGTCAAAATTTTGACCGAGAAACATTATAAATCTATATTTTTTATTAAATCGGCGTTAAGATTATTCATGATGTTTAGTGTATATTATAGATATCTCACAGAGACGAAACTGTATTAATTATGGGAAAGTAGGTATAGAAGTCATTTGGGTGTACACAGGACTTATGACCTGTCTTTTTATGGTTGGCTTAAGTGATCACTTTACACAATTGTAACATTCGCCATTTCCACCCATGATAGAATATACCATGCTTATTCATTTTTTGGAAGTTGTATATATGTTCAAATTGCGTGGAAAGCTTTCATATATGAGTTGTAAGCGCCTTTTCCATGCGGCCTGTACAAAGCCATTACAAAGACATAAATCCAGCACTGTTCTGAAAGATTTGAACAAACTCAAAATATCATGATGTTTATTAAACTATGTTCGCTCTACTCGAGCTTAAGTATATACTTTTCTACTCGAGTTTTGAGAGTAACTCCGATTCCTTTTCTGTAGTACAAAATTAATTTCATGTCGTAGTTATATCGTTTTCTATATTTCAATGTCGTTCGTTCATGTTAGTATCGATGAGGATATCTGTTATTCTGGAAACTGGAGTCGAACAATATATAATTACGCTCAAGTAGAGTAGTATCAATTTTAATGGTAGTTGAAAACTACAAAATCGGCCCGCCTTTCATTTTTTTTAATCTATTTGTTTTTTCCTTCTAGCAGAATAAGGAGAGGTCAATGATTGCGAAATAATTTTAGGTATATGTCGATGAAAAAATGATAGATAGCGGACTGCAAAAATAAACTGTGTAATTCTCATAATCTAAATATAATATTTTCGTTGTCTGTCTGTCTTTCCGAAACGTCCGTTACTCACTGAAATTACAATTTAAGATAATTTAAGTATGACACGCAACTGCTCAGGCAACACGCAAGGGTCGCTCTATCAAATTAGGCGATCTTGACATTTTTATAGTCTTTATAGTCTTTGTTTTAAGCGAATAACGTATAATTTAAGAAAACCAACAGTTTTCTATTCATGAATTTTCAGCTTCAAAATCCTGCATTCTAGTTTAATGTAAAATGAATTATTTCGAACCAAATTGATTGATGAATAAATAATCTGGTGAAATCCAAATTAAAAACCGTTTCCGCAAAATAACTGACTGCTGGTGTATTCTTTACTAACAAGTTTTGACGAAATATATCGTCGAATATATTATTTTCATTGTCCAACCTATCCGGCCTGGATAATGAATAATCGTTGTTTGTTTTAATGTAAAATTATATTTATAACATTTTAAATACAATGATACATAGAGACTCTATGTACATATGTTTTCATATATTTAATCTATTTCGAGACAAGCATGGAAATACAGTACATGTAAGAATTATCATACCTTGCTTGTCTCACTAGAAAAATCTGTGTTGAAAATTCTAACCATACTTTAAATTCGAGAGTCAATTGTATTGTACTGGGATACCAACTCTGAATAAAGTGAATTGTTTTTAATTTATGTCAATTTAAAGTGAAAAAAAACCTTATGAATTGATGTGGGAGTCTATCGGTGGTTTTTATAAATAGTTTCATTTATTTTTCGGGCAATGATAGCATATATATATATATATATAAGTATATATATATAGAGATATAGATATATATATATATATATATATATATATATATATAATATATATATATATACAGTCGAACTCGGTTATAATGAGCTCGGATAGAAGGAGATTCCGGCTATAATGAGAAAAACTGCGAATTCATTTTGATTTGCGCATAGTCCCGTACAATCGGTCTCGGCTATAAGGAGCGCGATTCCCGGATATACGGAGCAAATTTTAGAAACTCTGCAAACATATTTGCTTGGGTTACAGAAAAAAAGACAAATAAGTACTCATAACAATGAACTTTTTCACTTTGCTTTTAAAGCGGCTCGCTTATAATTAGGGTTCATTTTATGATGTACACAAACTTGTGTCCGAAAATCCCACGTGTGCAGGCAAGCAATAGTTTACTAAAGGTCGAGAATACTGGTCATATAACTCCAATATTATTGGGGGTTTCCAAAATGTTTATGGTGACAGTTTATTTTATGCAGTTTACTGTATTAGCATTTAAAAGCCTAATCAGTTAAACGTGTTCCCTAACAAACGAAAGTCGAAATTATCGGCGTCAAAAAGTCTGTAAAAAGTTTTCACAATCGTCTTCTACAGTTTTATCGCTCTGGAAAGATAAGGATGTTTATTAAGCTTCTCTTGAAAATAACATCACACAATCAAAAAAAATTGTGAAAAAAGTGAATCCCGGATATAAGGAGTCCCGGCTATAAGGAGCAAATTTAGTTGGTCCCGTCGCGTTCGTTATAACCGAGTTCGACTGTATATATATATATATATATATATATATAAGTGAAAGTCTCCCACCAATAAGCCTTATTGGTGGGAGACTTTCATGTCACCCGCGAACAAGTACGGCTAGTCCGTAACTTTTGAGGCCTTTTAACCTTGACAATGGCACGTGACACGTCGGCCTAGGTCTTCTCAGGGAGACCGTCTACAGAAAACGCGAGATATTCCAGAATCTACTTTACACACACACACACACACATATATATATAAAACCAACACTGTACTTAAAAATCATAAATGTCTACTATTCCCCTGTTGTGAATCCAATTTTTTTTTCTTTATATTAAATTGTTAATATGGAATTTTTTTTTCATTAGGTTCTATTCAGATACAATTTGTACAACGAAAGTGTTCATTTGTACAAAATCGCTTATCTCTGAAAGTTCTTCACCGATTGCTTTGAAATTTTGGCACAACGTTGCATGCGAAGATGTTTTTGTATACTTACTTTGTTTTTATAAAGCCACTATTTCTCAGGCGCGTGCAGGATTTTTTTATAATCGTGACTTTTTTGTAAACGTATATTTTAGAAAAAAAATAGAAATTAAATATTTATGCGACAGATTTTTATGGTATATCAAAATATGAAATCTATGATAACAATTTTAATAGAAATATTACGAAATATATCTTATATTCCGATTTTTTTTCCAAGTAATTGGTTACGTAAAAGTCATGCTGCGATGTTCCCACAGCACGCTCCTGCTATTTCTTTAAATAACATACCTTTCCCCCTCTCTTTCAACCCCACCTCCTCACCCTGATATTTTTCTTGTACACTTTTCGACCAATCTAATCCAAGTTTTGCATTCTTATTTTTTAGAACCCGGCGGATAACATAAGCGATATTTCCCCTTATCCTTTTAGTATTTTATTTTATTTTTATGTATTTTATTTTATTTTTAATCTTATATAAAATAATCTCTTTTAATTCATACAACCTTCTTCTACATTTTCGATAATATTTTATAAACCACGAGAATAAAAATCAAAGAAATTTCCCGATTTACCGATAAATCAGAAGATTATTTGGATGATATCGTTATCCTCGGTTAAGAAGTTGGCTTCGCTGCCTGTCTTGTGAAAACGACTTTTTTTGCAATCCCGCTTAAGGTTAGTACATAACTTACGTCAAGTTCACTACAGGATCAACTGAAACAATCTGTTGATCATCAGTACAGAAGCCCCATCTCATGAAATTGCGAGCTGCCCAACTGCGACTAAAAGCGGTCCATTTGCGAGCTAGAGCTGCCTGTATTTGCGGGACCGGCGCAAAATACAAATTGCGGCTGCAAGTACGAGCCAAGAATCATTACATTAATAGTGCTCTGTAAGTGTAGCAATTTTATATTTACTAGCTCGGGGTTGTATTTCCGCTTCAAGGACTCTCAACTAATGGGCCGAAAACATATTTTAGAGAATCAAGCATTCAACACAATATACATTTGAAGAAGAACTAGTGAACAATTCGATATCAATTAATAAGGAAATTTAACTTTTTTTAATACAAAAATCCTTACTTTGGTCTAGAAAATATGTCCATGAAAAAACATTATAAATTAAAAATATAAAAATGATTTTGAAATTCAAAATATTTAAATCCAGCCAAAACACTTCATTTCACTAGACACGCCTACGTGCGTCACAATTTACATGGTCAAGTTGAATATAGCTTTAGTAGTGCAGGACATTTTGCAGATAGACTTTATTCGTTTTTGTACAAAGAAATATCGGTTTTGTTGTGTTTTGGTTCATAATCTCTGGCATTTCTGCCAGAGATTATGCACCAAATTATGCCAAAGATTTGCATCTAGGTACTTGTAACTCTTTCAGTTGTACAAGCACCCAGATGTACAAATACTATGACACTCAACCAAACAAAAAAATGCATTCTTTCTAACACTGGTGAATTGATACATCGTGACCAATCAATGTCATGTGGATTTTAATATCATATTTTATCATTTAAATCTGTCGAGTAGTTTTTAAGATATCGTGGACACCGTTTTTAAAAAGGTTATTTTGAGAAAAACGCGTTTAAAGTTTTATGCATAAATAATTAATACAAATACAATTTAAAAAATTACATCGTCTATTTCTGGTACATATAATACATCTTTTGCGATGTGTAAGCCTCCAAGATGTCGATTTTTTTTATCTACGTCTCATTTTGCCTTCTCGAGTGACCTGATTTGCACGTTGGTCAGCAATCTTTATGCAATCTCTATATCAAGTTTTTCAGAATACCGGTGTACGTTAGGTTCATAATTTAATCCTATGCATTGACAATCATTAATATTCCTTGCACACCTTCATGACGTCTCATTATAAATTTTTGAAAATGATTATAATACACGCACAACTACCTATCGACTGCTGGGTTTCACTGCCACTGAAGTACTAACACTAAATCAAATCTCAATTAGCCTAAAGGGTCTTATGTCTAAAAATTGAAGTATAAAAGAAATTTCGTACATTATTCTTAGAATTAATCAGGTAAAAACCGCGTTCCGTAGCAGTCGCCCCGTTTGTCAGCCCGGCCCGCTCTCGTACCGTCCGCGTGTCAGTACGGGCGGCAGCAGTGGACCCTACAGTTATCGTTGGATATCTTTAAAACTAATGATCGGATCGAGTTGATATTTTCACACAATATTTTTGAAACATTTTTCTTTAAGAAAATACCAAGAAAAAAATTAGATTTTTTAAAAATCCTGACTACACGTAACCCCTTAATTTTTAAAACCTTGGAATGCTCTTACAATTCATGTAATTAAGCTACGTATTTACATTTACAATTACAATACAATTAATCTACAGATCATCGAATTTTTTTTTTACTGGACCGACAAGTGCAAAATCATAAATACATATTCTGTTTATTTTAGACCTATATTGTTTTCTTACACTTATGCAGGGATCGTTATATATTAATTTGATTAAGAACTTTAATATTTAATACTCACTCAATATTTTTACTTTTTTCGTTTGATAAAATTATGTCACAACAATACTTCGCAAAACCTGAATTTGTTAATTTGATTTGCTCGGTTAAATCAATAAGCTTCTTATTTGCATTGGATTGTTAATAAGTATGCCTTTCCCCACTCATTTCAAATATAATGAAAATTTCCTTCAGATCTGGTTTTTGAAACATGTTTATTTACTTTTGATGTTTGACCAAAATGGGCTATTTTTTAATTAAAAAGCAAAGGCTCAAAGCTTTTTGGATTTTTAAAGGCAGTAATGTTTTTAATTACGCCTTCTCAAGCATAAAATGAAAAAATAAACTAGTTACCTCATAAATTCGTATTTCACCAAAAATTATTTTCCCAATATTAATTAACAGAGTTCTGCTTCTGTGAATTTCATTTTACTTTAACTTAGTATGGTTACTGTTTTTGAAGTTATTTCGTGATAATTATTCAACAAGCGTTATAATAATCTCCGAGAGCTTTCGCTCTTGAGATACAAATTAACTGATGAAACCTTATATTATACACGCGAGTAATTTTGATGAGGCCCACTTTCAAAAATTTAATACCATAAATACACAATAAACTCTATTTATTTAACCTTTCTCGGAAAATATTCCAATGGATGATTTTGCTTTACAAAGAACAGAATCCAGCTGAGCGCTTTGAGCATTCCTCTCGGATAAATGTAAGACCGCACACAAGAAGTAATGCAAAATTCAGATGAGCGCTGTGGTTACGGATTGGGTATTTAGCGCTTGCCAATATTACTTGTCGAGAGGGGTTTATTCAATAAATTATTTTTATTTTATGCGTCCCTGTGAACAAGAGAAACATCGACACAAATTTAATTTTAGCGCCAGGATTTCTCTTTTATTGGATCGAATTGGACATCCAATGTGAAAGGGGTGTCATTTACCCTACCTTACTTACTTACTTACCATCACGCCGTTTCCCCGTGGGGGTAGGCAGAGAGGATAGAATGCCATGCTCTTCTGTCCTGCCATGCAACTCAAACCTCATCCACATAACGGAACCATACTTCAGTATCTGGTTAATCTGCTCATGCCACATCTTCCACGGTCGCCCTCTCTTTCTGGCGCAATTAACACTTACATTATATATTTTTATTACCATTCCTTCCTCATTCATTCGCTCAACATGCCCAAACCATTTGAGTGACTCTTTTTTAATTCTATTAATTATGCTAATATCAGCTTTACATTCATTCCTGATATCTTCATTCTTTACTCTATCACAAATTTATTTGCCACAAATACGTTTAAGGGATCTTATCTACACTGCATTCAGTCTACTTTCATTCCTTTTCTGCCAGCTCCAGGCTTCACTTCCATACATCAGTGTTGGTACCAGAATTTTGTATGGCAGAGTGGTAAGTTTAGTTATAGTTATATCGTGGCCGGCGACCCTCACTACTCGGGCGCATTGAGGTTTTGACGCTCTGCCGTTAGCCGCTCGTATCGCACCCGAGACCTTACGTCACATTCCTTGCATACATCTTACATCCTGCTTACTGGACTCCGTAAGTCTTGTTCGCTATTTGACATTAATATTACATCATCCGCGTACAGTAAACAACATACAATCAATTTTTGCTCCTACATTCATACATTCCAGTTCTTTCATACTATTATCCATATACAAGTTGAACAGTCATGTTTACAAAAGTACAAACCCTGTTTGACACCTTTTGTCATATTAAACCATGGTGTTGATTCTTACACCTGCAGTACTTCCTTTTTAAAGGAATTCAATTGCGTGTATAAGTTTACTGTTCACCTTGTAACCAGAGATTACCTTCCATTACCTTCCTTTTGTAACTCTATCATAAGCCTTTTGCAGATCTGCAAATGCCCAGAAAAGTTTTTGGTTTTTCGCTAAAAACTTTTCCGTCAACACTCATAGAGAGAAGATCTGATCCATGCATCCCCTTCCACCCTCAAAAGCCTCTTGCACGTCCCATACCTTTTCTTTCATCATCGACCTTACTCTTTCTATCTAAAAGACTGATTTCCCTGTAGTTACCACATTCCATTCTCGACCCCTTTACCTTTGTTCATTTGCTTTAGTGCACACTTTATTTCTTCTTACTACTACTTCTTCTTCTTACTAACTTCATTCTCGTTATTCATACTTATTTCTGTAAGTATCTTGCCAGATTCCTCTTTTATAGTCTTCTCGCTCTCGTACGTTTCCTCAAAATATTTCATCCATCTACCTTTTATTCCGTCTTCACTCATTATCATTTCTCCATTCACTGACTTAATATCTTTAATACCATTGCTTTCCGCCCCACAACGAAATTTTTTCACTTCCTTTCAAAAAAAATTATGTTTTACCCGGAATTCTTAGACATTTTCAAACCCTCATTTTTTTCAGCCGCTCTTTCCTTTCTTTTGCACCAGAATTCACTATTTTCTTACAAGCACTATATACATATTTTGCTCTCGCATATAATAATATAAAATATATAATAAATTATCGATCTTTCATTACCTCTTTCCCATGTGTATTGATAGATTCTTTCGTGGTCAAAAAAGGTATTTGAAACAAAAAGATTCCATTCCAAGCACATCTCACGTAAACGTTTACCATTCTCATTTGTTTTCTTGTCACCGTACACACCGAGAGCTGATTCGAAACCATCTCTTCGAGTTCCCAAATTTTTATCATTCTCATTCAACTTCTTGTTATCGTACACACCGAGAGTTGACTCGAAACCACCTCTTGGAGTTGCCAAACTTTTACCATTCTCATTCATCTTCTTGTCACCGTACACACCAAGAGCTGACTCAAAACCACATCTTCCAGTTCCCAAACTTTTACCATTCTCATTCATTTTCTTGTCACCGTACACACCGAGAGCTAACTTGAAACCACCTCTTCGAGTTCCCCTAACTATTACCATTCTCATTCATCTTCTTGTCACTTTCGAATATACTAATTGATTTATTTCGAATATATTAATTGTACGTCCCTATCACATTCACACACATATTATCAAGAATGAAAATAAAGAGTTCTTTTAAAAATATAGGTTCTTTCCCCATCACGTTTTCCCATCCCCAAACATTATATAATCAGTAACGTGGGTGTTTATTCTATTAAATTTCGATGTTATTTCAAATAACGCGTAATAACCAATAGTCATGCTCAACTTGACGTGTATGAAATGATACATAAATATAGACGCGTATTAATAATATAATATTATATAGAAATAATGGATAAGACATTAATCATACACGTTTTCACTGACATCAGTAAAGGTCGCAATTAAAAAATACAACATGAATCGTGAATTCTAAAAAATTACATACACTCGTATAATCCTGGCGGTGCGTATGTTGAATAAAAAATGTAATAAATAATCCAAACATGAAGGCGGTTTATCACCACTTACCTCAAATGTAATTTTGAAAAAAAAAATACAATTTATTAGTGGCATATTTACATAATAAATATTAGATTTAAAAAAAAAAACAGAAAAAAGAATTAAATGACTACGACAAAAAGCTCGTAGCGCACAGTGGGACAAAAGATCATCGCTTCCGAAACAGAGCACGCTGAGAATACTACGGAAGCTAATAATACCGCTTACCGTAAAGGAAAATTGTTTGAATCAGTTGAACGGATCCCTAAACAAACCAGACACGCAATATAAAATTGATATCAGGGTAAAACTGGACACAATAACATCAAAACTATTGTCAAAGAGACTAAGAACCATTCAGCTCTCGTAACTATAAGCTATATGTACATACCTACCTACAAAAGTATATACCGACCTAAACATGAACTGAATTACTCTGAACTGAAACATTGAAATATGTATTTTATTGATTGATATGGAAGCTATTTCTACATTTAAAGAAAGTTATGCTTGATTACTCTTTTCTATTCATTTATGTTTACAGCAACCAAATATGCCCTAAACCAACATTTGAGATTAACTTTTATTTAATTTTTAACTATTAACTTCAAAAATGCATCTAAAACGCTTGATACTATTGATTTAAGTTATTTAAATGAACGATTGAAACAACACGATGAAAAAATATGATCGTTGGTTTTATATATTTATTATTTTTATATTTTTTATATAGTTAATTTTTATTTCAATTGATCATGTAATAATCTTCAAAGGACCTTGTTTATAGAGTTATACTTATAAGCGAAGGTAAGCACATTCAGTGATTAGATTTACCCAAAAATTTAAAGAGAAAGAAGTCAATGTCTGACTGTCTCAAAACACCTTTCCGAACACATTATTTTGTACATTTTACACTTGCCTTGAATAAAACATACTTTAGTTTAAATTAGCGAGTTGACTTACCAAATCACCCTTGCTGGATCATAAAATACTTTTGCATTCGAATTAAGTCCTCCAATTATTTCAACCTGGCGATGTATGAATAGGACCGATATGGGAGCTTTCGCTCTTAAAATGGTCCTGGGAATGGGGTGAGTGTCCATGCACTGTTTTGTTGACTATAACATACTATAACAGACTATAATATTTGTGTATTTTCCTTCTCTTGATGTGAACCGTAATGCTATGATTGTCATCTACATTTCTTGGCAATGTACGTACCTTTGCATTTACTTCTATTGGAACATTTGTCACCTGCCCATACATTTCAAGTTGACTGTGAACAAGATTTCGAATTTGCATGAATGGACGATAAAAGTCGGTACCTATAAACATTAAACATATGAATATAAATATGTTGCATTTAATCCCCTTATTATTAATTATAATAAAAAAATAATAGATAAAAAACAAATTAGCGAATAATAACGATAGCACTTTTTATATAACTTTGCTGGTCCTAATTTTTTTTAAATAAATTGTGTTTTTCTTAAAAACAATAATAGACTTTCTTTATTGTTTTTAAGAAAATTCTTTCTCTCATATTTTTTTCTTTCTAAATATATAAATTTCTTTCGTAGTGATCAGATATTCGATTTTAAAAATCAAATACATATATTTTCTTTGAATTTTCATATTTTAATTTCATAATATAAACCTTCTTTCATAATATAACTTTCATAAATAACCTTTCATAATATAAACCTTATGTCAAAGTTGATCCGCCAAATATTTTCATTAAATTTGAAATCGGAAAATTTTTTCATGCTCATATTAATATTTATAACTACAGATACACAGTTAACATTAGCATATCGGTGACGCGAACTCATAAGATTTTACCAATCTAATAATCGTTCACCGTGCCTAAAGAAGTTTTCACTTCAAAAATATTTATGTGAAACCTATTCACATTTCATGTGGATTGTAGGATCGTGTTTAATGAGAATTGAAATGTTAGATTTCCTCTATTTTTAAGACGTAAAGTAGTGCAATATATTTTTTGATGAATTTTTATGCATATATTTCCGTTACAAAATATTATGTAAACCTTAGGGTTACACATCAATTTATTTCATATTTCAACATAAATTTACACTTCACTCTCGTGTAATATATCAGTTTCCTTTCAAATTTGCCTACAAAGGAAGCGTTGCCCTGGATTTTTATTTATATTCAATCATACTACGGCGTGTAGAAATAATTTAAAGAAAACAGCAGTAGCCAAGGGTTTATATTTCTTTTGATAGTTTAACGTACGCGATAAACGTAAAAAAATATTTTCCTCGTTCAGTTTTTCGGTCGAAACGAATCGATTTAGTCTAGACAAAATCACCTTATTCGAAAATTCACGGAGCTCACTCTGAAAAAAAATCAAATACGTGGAATGTAAAGAAACGAACCTCCATCGTACATTTTGAAATCCCGCTTTAGAACGCGTCTAGAAATGGCTGTCCATTATGGCCTGTACTTGTTTATTTTCAATCTCGCGGGAAAATAGGGAACCAACCTGCGATAAAATAAGCGAGCGCCTTTACCGACTTGAGTGACGGGCCGATAAATTTGTGACACGTCCTACCGCGGGCTACCCGCTGCCCTCTGCCCTGCCCCCAGGAGCCGGTGTGTGGAGCTCTGGGGAAATAATTCTCCGCAGGATCGATCTAGTAGAGTAGCTCGGGAAAAGCGAGTGAAGGATTTTTTTGTTGGTTAATTATTTATTACAGTATGTACTTTTACAGTTTCCGCGCCCGTAGGAGCCAAGTCACTGACGCGAATATTCATCAGGCATCCATATACCTGACTTTGTATTCAAGATCACTGAACCATGCAAAAGATTAATGATTTTTTTTCAATAAATTATTATCTTTATTTATATAATCACTGTTTATATATTGTCACGAGATGGTAGATTTAGAAGGTATTATGTACTATCTAAATCTCTCGTATGCTTCACATGAATCTGGAATCAACTTGGCTATTCTCATAAACTCATAAAAAATATTAAATAACTAAATAAAGGGAGTAAATAAAGCGTTTTCGTGCGGACGCGACCGACTTAAATAACGTGCTTGAGTATATGAAAGTTATTCAGGACAGGTAAAGGTGCAGCGAAGATAATTAGTGCGAATTACGAATTAGGATAATTGGTGTGAATTAAGAACAGTGCTCCGACTAAATTCGTGTCCAGTGTCTTTGCGTATTAAATAAACGTTTTGATAGTTTTCGTGTTTCATTGCCTCGCATGGGTACAATTCCGTGAAAATATTTATCCTCAAACAATAGTTTTCATCGTTTTGACATTTTTTATTAGGCTGACGAGGAAAACTTTTGTATTCAAAACCGATTGTATCCCAATTATAATAATTTCATTGTCTGTCTGTCCATCCGTCCGTCCGTCTGTCTGTCTGTCCGTTCATCCATCCGTCTGTCCTTGTAACTTCGTGTAACGTTCGTAATTTCGTTCGAATCCACGGCTAAGAAAACCAAATGAAACGGTCGGAGATGGGGCTTGAACTCCGGGCGAGCGAACTCGAACGCGGAGACTTATGGAGATTGCCACTATCGCATGTATGGGACCCATCAAAATTAGACTATATATTATATGTATGTAGACATTAGCAAAGACGCGAACCAAAAAATATATGCAGCGCACAATATATTTTCTAAAATATATTTTCTTTAGGTACACTAAGTGCTTATAAACATTTTCTCCGCGACCGATGACGTCTTCTGTATAATATATAATATTGTGATAGAGTAGATAGAGTATTTAGAGTATTCGGCTCCCACCCAAGGGACTCGGGTTCGATTCGCAGTTCCGGATTTTTTTTTCTCATTTTTTTTTTGTATTTTGATGTCTTTTTTATTTATAATATTAATTATTTAATTAAGTAGTTGCGTTAGTATTACGCACGCACAATCGCCACAATCACCAGGGTTTGAATTAGAAGGTACCATTAACTGCCGGCGAAAGGGGTGTTCAAAAATTTTGATTTTAGTCGTTACTATTATTTCATGGGTGTCGGCTATAAAAAAGTAAATATACTTTAGGAACCGGCATGCAAAATTACCGTCGTTTTTGATAGGTTACAGCTAGTAAATATATAAAATCGGTGGTTACTGATTAATTTGATAAAAACAAATAACCACAAGTATTATATGGATTGGTGGATTGATGGATTCGGCATTAACATTGCAGAGATTATTTATGGTGATACGAGTAGTACGAGTAGATGCCCAAAAAAAATATTAGCCTTAATGGTTTACACACTTGCCTATGTAGGTACAGGCGCACCGACGCTTGACGGCCTGACGCGTTGACGCTCAATTTATCAATTATTTATTTATTTATGAGCAGAGATGATTATTCATAAAAAAAAAACAAAAATCTATACTACTTTACGTCAATAAGAAAAGGTTGAATTTAGAGTTCGAAACTTATAATCTATGTTTCACTATTCAAAGCAAGAAAACACTTTGTGGCTTGACATTGTATATTATATACATATATTATATTGTACATTATATACAGAGCCAAAAAATTTAACACAAAAACGGACTACGTTTGCGACTTAACAATCTAGAAGCATTAGAAATTAATACAGCTATCAATAATAATAGTCAAATAATAAATAAACAAATAAATTTATCTAATAGTCTGATTTTAAAGCTGTTCCCTCTATCTTCAGTTAACTCCTCCCCTTCCCTTTCCCCCACCTGTTGACACTCTGTCCCTCTCTCTCTTTTTCTTTTCTCCTTTATAAATTTCTGTACCTAGATTAGTCTATATTATAATTGTCCTGAAGAAGGTTGAGTCCAGCCGAAACTAGTTGACAAATATATAGCAATAAAGTGGTTTAAAACATAGTATTTAATTTATTCTTAAATGTCTTATAATCTATGTTTGTTGTATAAGAGTTCTTGGGTATACGCCGTAGTAGCCTTGAACCTCAGCCGTTTAGATATGCCATAACATGTTTTCCCTTGAACCTCAACCGTTTAGATATGCCATAACATGTTTTCCCTTGAACCTCAACCGACACAACATAGAAGCAGTCGATGAAATGATGCAGAAGAATGTGATACGCGTGAATTGAGACGTGTCGAATCCATACCACCGCATTCAGAATGAATTGTCTATCCAACTGAAACATCGATATACGAGAATAAATACTGTAACGTGTGATCCTGTCAAGATTCGATGAGCTGCCTCAGGAGATGGAGTCCGCGGAAATAATATTTTTTTCTAAAATGATAATGCAATACGGTATATCTACCTAACATATAAAACAAATGAAATTTGAAAGTATATTTAAATGTACACCACTATATGCAGTTCACAAAGTTTGTATTTCCGTTTGAATATCAGTTTGCCTTTATAAAATCAATCAGGACATTCTGGCAATATGAAATACTAGCCTTACTATTAAACGCGAACGAAATTCAACGCCGACGAGTAATTTTTCTCATGGCTTCTAGATGAATAGTTATCTCAAAATTTATTTTTTATAGCAAAACTATTTTTAAAAATAAATTTTATGAAAACTATTTTAAGGATTTTTTGAAGTATCCATTTAACCCAAGACACTAATTTAAATGAACAAATCATTTATTGTGCCATAAAATTTTATGTCACTGATGCCAAGCGATATCAACTTCGATGATGTGTGATGGAATCTGAAATAGGATTCTTCTAAATGTCATCCAGAAAGATTAGAGATGCATTAAAATAGCACAGAAAACTCTGCATAAAAGAATCTACTTATAAAGTGTGATGATATTTGACAAATTTTCACATTTAAAATTACGAAATGACGTTTTTTTATGTTTTATATTTAATTTTTACGATACGAATTAAGTATAATTATAACAGGTATTTTAAATGTGATCGTTCAAAAAATTCTTGGCATTTTTATGAACGCAACGAGACCTGAAGAATTGGTGGCGTTTGAATAATCGCTTATGAGAAATATATCGTATATTTTGACAATTATTTTCGTATAATATCAAAATGCTGTTTCCTTAGGACGAGATATTGATATTTATTACCTCTTAAATAAAATCCAAACAGTCAGTGACACAAAATTTATATATTACAGTACTCATTCCGTATCTGAAATTTCATATTTTGTGAGGAACGTAAACAAACCAACACACCGTATATTATAACAAATCACGTTATATATTATAATATATAATGATTTTAACTTCCAGTTTTAATTTATTTAATTTGATGACCTCAATACTACATTTCGTGGTGTAGGTACTGTCTTCTGATTAGTGCAATAATTGCATAGTGACTTTTCCGATTCCACTTTGTGACGAAATGGCGGTTTCGCTACCCACCCCTTTTTCTATTGACTATTTTAAACGATATTGAAGCATTTTTATTTATGTTGGAAATTCGGTTAGTGTGCAGAATAGGATAAAGAAAAAAAACACTTTGACCGCTGAATGATTTTCTTCGATACCGTGTTGGTGCTAAAAATGGTCCCAATATTTAAAATTCTTAAGGGGGGGGGTAAGGTTAATTCGTACAAAAAAAGGCATGTTTTTGTGAATTTTTTGTGACGACACAGTTAAAGTATGACATTTGAAGAATATTGTGTAAAATTTTCAAGACGAAATATTAAAAAATACGGCAATGGCAGCAATTATTCGGACGTGTCTCGGAAAAAAGTAGAATTGCGGTGTCCATCATAACTTGGTGCTGGATCATTTGAAATCAAAAAATCAAAGTTCATTCGTTAGATAATAGGTTTTTCCAGGTAACGCTGGGAGGGTTTTTTGAAATTTAAATTTTTAAATTTTTTGGAACACTTTGAAGGGAAAAACGCGATTTTTTGCGAAAAATATCGACTAATTTGTTATTAAAAAATAAAAATTAATAACAAATTTGAAAAAAAGTCTCCAGCGTTACCTCGTAAATTATGTACAGAAATAGTGTTCAAAATTTCAAAAGGATCGGTGCAGTAGTTTTGAAGTTATGATGGACACCGACTTTGAAAACGTGAGATGTGGGGAACACGCTTTAAAGTTTTGCACACTGTAAAATTCAAAATAAAACTCAACACTTATTTTATACTTACACATAATCGTCGATGCCATGTTCACACAGCAAAGAGCTTTCATCATCAGCATCTTTTTGTCCTTGTCTACGCAAAACTCTTCCAATACAAATAGCACGTCCGGTAGTCCTCAGGTGAGCGCGTCTCTCAGCTGCCCGAGCAGGTATAGAAAATCAGTCTGAGTATCGCTCAAATGTTCATAATTTCGTCAATTTTGCTCCGATTGACTTGAAATTTTGACACAATATTCTTGCGATGTTATACATTCATTTAAAAAATTAAAATTAAAATGCAAAAAAAAAGTTAAAAACCTTACCTCATTATTAAAGATAATGATTTTAGGGATAATAGAATAATTTCACATTTCACAGATATCTATGAAAATATATGAAATAGATTAAGAAAAATAAATTATATTTCGTAGCTCAGGATGTATGGTGTGGAATAATGTTTTCATTTATAATTTTTATAATAAAAATCTTTAAAAAATCACTAGAACGCGATGTGATTAGTCGAGACGTTTTTAGACGAGAATTAAAGACAAACATATGTGATCTATGGTGTTTGTCAATGTAATTTGTTTCATTTCTGTGATACCGTACGTCTTCGCTTTGTTTTTAGTATTTACACATTTTTGCTAATTTTTCTTGCATTTGCTTGCATTTATTTATATAGATTTTGCGGTGTTTGTGACCTGTTTTAATAAAATAAACTATCTAAGAACACATTGAAGATTTTCACAAGGAAAATCCGATGACTTACCGAAAATTGATCCCATAATGTTGCCTTCGTTTTTCGCTAACAATATGAAAAATGTAAGTGCGGAAATTCGAGGTACGAAAGCTGAAAGGTAAGCAATGAATATAATTAACTTATAATATTTTAATCAGTAATATAAATTATCGATATTTTTCACTTATAATTCGAATAATGGGTATCTTAAACCTTTACCATGACAAGTGTCATTCTAACCTTATTTATTTATTTGACATTGGAAAACGATGTTTTAATTTGATTATTTTTTTGCATAAAATATTGAATATATTACCTTTTTCTATATAGTTACCTGTACTGATATTTAAAAATGTTAATAATAATCATTGTTTATTATGTCAATATTTTGGAGGAGTATTTATCTAACCTCATTTCGTGTCACGTGGTAAAAGCCAGATTGACACTTGCGAAAATAAGCGTTCTGGCGGGAGTTAAAATCGTGATTTTCAAAATCGTTTTTTAATGTTAATATGCATATTTAAAAAAAACCTTTTTCATAAACGTATTTTCTGAATCAAACATAATATTTTTTTATTTAAAAAAAAGTGAATCTATCCTATGTGTCTGCTCATTGTCATTTACCCCCATAAACTCATTAGTTCTCTCCGGGCGGCCAGCACCGCCATAAACACAACACTGTTTTTTCGATGACAAACGTCATTATAGTGCATTTACACTCACCCAAAAATATATCTATTGCATGAATCGTTTTTTGTGTTATTTTTTAAATCAACTCGAAAGTTTCTCAAATGCGTTTTGTAGGATTCTAGGATTTGTGATTAAAAAAAAACAAAAAAAAAATTGAAAATATATTACATAATTTCGACACTCCAAACTGAAGCAGTTCATATATTATGAAATGACTAAAAACATAGTTCTTAATCATGCCGTTAAAGTACTATGCAGTTTGACATAACATTGTAAATAAATAAAAAAATATATAAATCTGGTTGGTCGGGATGAAAATAAAATTTACCTTTAAGTTTATTATGCTCATTGTTTTCAAAATAATTAGCGCCGTTTTCTTTTCATTCGTTTAGTGTATTTAGTACAAAATCTATGAGATTGTGGTTTCATCAATAACTAACGTCAGTTGGTTTGACAATTTATTGTTTACAGTGAGATAATTTACGATATGATTCTTGCCTATTAATTCTCATTGCTTCCACTCTAGTTTGGTGCGAATGGTCGATCCATTTTTAAGTAATATGTATGAAAATATTAATATCAGTAACAATTTTTATGAAAGAGTCTTATTGAACACTCATCTTCTACTCCCTGCACTGTAGACAGTTTCTCAATTCAAGAAGTTTGCAGTAAGTACGCGCAAATTATCTTAGAAAAATATTACACTGGAATTAACTGGAATGTCTGTTCTACACAAATATAAATATATAACTATATAACTGACCCAAAATTCATATCCGACGTAAAAATTGTCTTTACACTTTGAAGACTCTTAAGACCTTAAGACAAATTCAAAAATAAAATCATTAACAATTGCTATATTACGGAAAAATTGTTATTACACAATAAAAAGTATTTTTCCATACAAATTTGAAAAAATATTTACATCAAATACAATAATAACAAATTAAATTAAAAAAATAACACGCAAACATTCCAGTGTGAACAAACTTTATGCTCATACACGAAACGAATGCAAAAAACAAACGAAAGTCACCCAACTATACGATGTATTGTTAAGTACCAACCCTCGTGCTATAGAACGCCGATGGGCGTTTTCAGCACACAGCGAATGTTTGTGAGAACGCCTATAGGCGTTTTCAGCACTGGACGTGTTAATCAATGAAAATTATATTGCATGGATAGTGGCACTTTTGCATCCAAATGCCACATAATATGTAATATGTTACTAATTGAGATCCCCGCCGGGTAAGTAAAATCATTTTTTCAGGTAACTTATGTTGCTTTCTGAATTGAAAAAATGTGATTAGTCCATATTTACCGAATTTCAGAGATAGGCCACACATATAAACAACAGTAGTTTAAGTTTAGATTATTTAGAAATATTCCAAATTAAATAGTCCCCCAACACTTAATATAATATAATTAACTAGCTGTTCGTACCCGGCGTTGCACGGGTTAAGGATTAAGTTGAAAATAAATTTGTGGGAGGAAACAAAGGTTTGATACGAACGTTATTGATTTGCATCGAAAATATATCAAGGGGAGGAGAAAAGGTAAAAGGGGAAGAGGAAATATAACCTATGTTACCTGCCGAGTACTAAAGAATAAGTTTCCAAATTTTAAGTCTGATCGGTCAAACGGTACAGATTTGCATCGAAAATATATCAGGGGGAGGGGAAGGGGTATGATTATAGGGGGGAAATATCGCCTATGTTACTCGCTGAGTCCTAAAAAATAAGTCTCCAAATTTTTAGTCCGATAGGTCAAACGGTACAGATTTGCATCGAAAATATATCACGGGGAGGGGAAGGGGTATAAAATAGGGAGGAAATATCGCCTATGTTACTCGCCGAGTCCTAAAGAATAATTTTCCAAATTTTGAGTCCGATCGGTCAAACGGTACAGATTTGCATCAAAAATATGGCAAGGGGAGGGAAAGGGGTATGAGAATAGGGGGGGAATGTTGCCTATATTACCCGTCGGGTCCCAATGTATAAGTATGCAAAATTTGAATCGAATCGGACAAACGGTGTGGATTTGTATAGAGAACATATAGACAGACATTGAGTTTTATAGGTTTAGATGGCCAATTGAATGTAAAAATTAACCCATTGTTTAATATATTCCTCATTTAAATGTCTGCCTGTCAATCTGTCAACCACAACCAAAGATGGATCAAGCCTCCACTGACATTTGAATTCCTTATAAATTACATTTTTAGAAGAGTTATGGTGTCCGTCCTGACGAAGATACGATGATATCGAATCTAGTCAACGATAAAATATGTAATCAATATGGTGATACGAAGTTTGTTAGTTTTTTTAAATTATCAATATCGCATACATATTACTTTAAAAAAACTTTTTGTGTTAGAAGTATACTTTTTATATATCGCCAGAAAGAAAAATGCACCAAAATACTAGAATCTTGTGAATTTTAATATACATATTTTAGGATATCAAAAGTGTTTTCAATATCTGTTGGTTAAGATTTCATAATTTGTTTCTATTTTATATACGCAATAAAGTTTTTTACATTATGGTGCGTAAATATATATTTTAAATTTGAGAGAACTAGTGTAAAAACAATTGACTTCCCTTTTTTGGTAATATAAATTATGTTTTTCGTCATAAAAATAATATGTTCTACGGAAACTCAGACCACATAGGTGCCATCATAGCCGTCCACGGGTTCTATGGAATCATCATTGACAGCCGATTGCTTTTGTATGTAAATAAAATATAAAAACGAAAATAACCTAATGTTTAACACTGCTCTGTCCCCCTCTGATATTATTATTTGTCTCTTACTAGCTTCTATGTAATTTGTATGTAATGTAATAAATAATATGTAATGTAAATGTATGTACCTGGGTTGTCTTGAAGTTGATTGGGTACAACCGGTATCAGTAGACATTATATGGTATGTGGTATATCAATAAAGTGTCTACTAAATAAATATATAGGAGTAGCTTGTTGGTCTAGTGGTTAGGACACTCGCCTCGTGATCCAAAGGTCGCGGGTTCGAACCTCACTGCAAACTAGCAAGTTAGTCCTATTTTCATAGCACAAGCGTTTAGCTTCATTTTAAAATAGTAAGAATATTGTTGTAACACGTATTCCGTGCCCACATCTCTATTTTTTTTAAAGAAAAAGGAATTTAAATTCAACATAACCTTTATAACGATGCAAATTCAGACACTTTTAGCAGCCGTGACATCGCATTATTTTATATAGCTTTTGTGTACCTTACAATACTTTATTGTAAATGTGTTGTTCGTGTAAAGAATTCATTATAGTAATTTAACTTTCTGTACATCCTTTTATAAAGAAAGGGTTAAATACAAATGGAAAATTATGTCGGGCTGCTGTGACTTCGCATTTAGTAACATTTTACTGATTATTTTCCTACACATCGTCGCTGTATATATAATTAAGCCTATGTACCGTTTTAGTACATTCTGAGATAAACGAATGAATCTGTTTTAAAAAATAATTGCACAGACTAGATTTATAAAAAATATTTTAAATAATTACTAGGCAGACTTGCTAGATGAACGGCAATGTTTTTTTTTTAGTATATCTCTATTATTTATACGGAAAATTGACAAATTGATTCAATCATCTGAGAATGTACTATATATATATATATATATATATATATATATATGTAACAAAAGTTACTTCTGGACTACCTCGCGTTTTCTGTAAATGGTCTCCCTGAGAAGACCTAGGCCGACGTTTCGACACGGTATCACGTGCCATTGTCAAGGCTAAAAAGGCCTCAAAAGTTACGGACTAGCCGTACTTATTCGCGGGTGACATGAAAGTCTCCCACCAATAAGGCTATATATTAGGTCCTTACATATGAAATTGGCGTTTAGTATGGGAGGAACATAAAGCCGATTTTTATTTATTATAATATATTTATTTAATCAAAGTATGTACCATTGCTATCTATGCACTTTTGCCATCTCATAGGTAGCTCATCGATCCCTTTACTAAAAAAACCATTCGGACGGGAATCAATAAAATCTTTGAAGGCGGTTTGGACTGCCCCATCGGAATTGAATTTTTTCCTTTGCAAAAAGTTATCCAAATTTCGAAAAAAATGATAATCTGTTGGGGCAAGGTCCGGAGAGTACGGTGAATGTCTTAGACATTCCAATTGAAGCTCCTCTAATTTGGTAGCCGTCTGTTGTGCAGTGTGTGGTCTAGCGTTATCATGAAGCAGCAGTGGCCTAGAGCGATTAACCAGCCTCGGTTGTTTAGCAGCTAGCTTTTCCATCATGGTTTGCAGTTGCTGACAATAGACATCTGCCGTAATCGTCTGGCCAGATTTAAGAATGCTGTAGTGAACGACACCAGCACTAGTCCACCAAACGCTCACAAGTAACTTTTTTGGAGTCAATTTTCGCTTGGGGCATGGTTTGGCTGGTTCGGCAGGGTTCAGCCATTGCGATGAGCGCTTCCGATTATCGTACAGGATCCACTTTTTATCACAGGTAATGATTCGATTTAAAATCCCTTCATTATTGTGCCGGTTGAGTAATGCAACGCAGCAGTCAACGCGCGTTTGTTGATTTGCTTCACTCAATTCGTGAGGTACCCACCTTTCAAGCTTTTTCACCTTACTAATTTGCTTCAAGTGGATAAAAAAAGTTTTATCACTAACACCGCAGCCTGTAGCTAACTCGGATGTGGTTTGCGATGGATCCGCTTCCACAATAGCCTTCAATACTTCATTATCAACTTTGGTCTCCGGCCGTCCACCATGCAGGTCGAAATTTCCAGAACGAAAACGTTGGAACCAAAAACGCATTGTGTTTTCTTTTGCGGCACCGTCGCCATACACATCATTAATCCTTCGAGCCGTTTGTGCAGCACTGGTGCCACGGTGGAACTCGTACTCGTAAATAACGCGATATTTCAAATTTTCATTTTGTAAACTGAGTGATGCAAAGAAAAAAACAATTGAGGAAAAAACAAATGAATTATAATTTTCAAAACACAAATACATGAGTAAATAGCTGTATAAATTTAGATTTGAAATTCCTAACCAAAGAGAAGATATTTAAGATCAAATTTGCCAGTACGGCAAAACGCCAATTTCATATGCAAGGACCTAATATATATATATATATAAATAGCGACGACATTTTCCTCAGTGTCCCACGAGTCCGAAAAGAGCCGATACTTGTGCAAATAACTGTGAATATATTGGAGAATATTTTCTATGTAATACATAGAGCTAATGAAAACCGACAATTAAACAAATACAATAATTTACATTAAGACTTTCATATATAAAAGTTATAATTTAATTTACAACAAAATATATTTTGTGGCATGCTTCGTCACCTGAAAAGATTAATTTTAGATCTTATTTATGGAGAATATTTATATCTTTATTATAGAGTATTTTTTTTAGATTAAATTTCAATATTTATTGCCGATTTTTACTTAATACAATGTGTGTGTGTGCGTGTGATTTGTGCGTGCATGGTCGCGCGCCTGCGTGAGGGGAAATGTGTCACCTCGCAACTCTACCCCTAAGGGCCGGTTGATTCAAGTTGGATTAAAGTAAGCGTTCTTTTAAAGCATAGATTTTTACATTCTCCACCAATCAGACGATCCGTTTTCGTAAAAATCTATGCATTAATCGACTGCTCACTTTGATCGAACTTGAAACAACCGGGCCTAACAAAGGTAGTTAACTTCTCAAAGCTTAAGTAAAAAATGTCGAGATCTGCAAAAGCCATGTTATACGTCGAGAACATGGTTAATTATTCAATTTTCTTTCCAATGATCCAAGTGAAAAGGGCGTGGTGTTCTTGTTTGTCTCTAAGGAACAACAAAATGTATGGAGCTTACAATTTCAGGCGAGTCAATGCTATATTGTTCAGCAATTTGGGGAGATATTTCATATCACTTAACGTTTGTCTGCCCTCAAGCTTGGTTATTTTTGGTACTTACATGGCGAAGTGAACGTGCCTTTTGAAATTTTTGGTGAAAATATGCTGAATGCATTGGAGACACTTTTTATAAATTTTGTAGTGATTGTTTCGTAGATTTTAATATGCTTTTTTTAGCTGCAATAACACGCATCAGAATATTCAAAATAATATATAGGTACATATAGTGCGAAAAAAAATATTCTTAGATTACCCACTAGAAAAAAATTCCTCGAAGATAATTTTAAATTGATCAGTTTGTCGTTTTTAAAAGAAGAATTATGAATATTTTCCCAAAAATTTCAAACTCTAAAAATGGAAATTTTTTTATCAGTCTTCGGGCAATTCTCGTGCGTTGATCTAAACCCGCCTAATGTAATATGCATAATTTTTCAGTGTATTGATGCCTCTTAGGATTTTAATTGGTCAGTTGGTCATATGCCGGGGTGAGAGAGGTCCTTTGAAATTGATTAAAAACTCGATGTCCGTTATAAACATACTAAAACTACGCTATGTCTGAAGTCTATAAATCAGGAAAATTGTTTGTTGTTCTGGGTTTGTATCTTGTAGGTAAGTAAAAAATTGTAAAAAAAATGTATTTTTTTTTGTTTTTTATAATAAATTAAATTAAATTTAAATTTATATAATTAAAAATCCGATTTTTACAAATATCATAAAATATAAAAACCACGTTTTGACCAGAGAGCACTGGTATTTTTGATGATAAAACAGTTGGTCATGAGCGGTACTCACTGGCAAATTGTTGAGCAGCCAGGTGAGGTTGGCGGGGGGGTTAGGTTAGGTTAGGTTTGGTTAGGTTAGGTTAGGTTAGGTTAGGTTAGGTTAGGTACTCACTGGCAAATTGTTGAGCAGCCAGGTGAGGTTGGCGGGCGGGTAGGCGGGCGGCGCGGTGCAGCGCACTCGCAGCGTGTCGCCCACGGACACGCGCGCCTTCTCCGCCGTGATCACCGGCGCCGAGTCGGGCAGTTCTGCAAAACAACACGACCATAAGGTCTTGTAATTACATTTACAGGAAAAAAGTTTATATTATTACAGATTCTTTATATATTAATATTTGGATAATTGATGTTAATTTATTGTTAAGAGTGTCTATTTCCATTTTTTCGAAATCACTTTCTCCTTCTATTTTATCTACAAGTGTCTTATACACACATACATATATTCTCACTGGTTTTCTTAAGGTTCTATAGTATACAATTTTGTAAAAAAAAAAAACATTTTTTTGTCAAAATTATAACATAAAATACTTTCAATCAATTTTATTATAAAACCTATTCACTATTCACTCTTAAAACATTTAATTGCTACTACAATTTTTTACTAACTAACTAACTAACTATCTTACCATCACGCCGTTTCCCCGTGGGGGTAGGCAGAGAGGATAGAGCGCCATACTCTTCTGTCCCGACATACAACTTTCGCCTCGTCCACATTCATACATCTTCTCATGCAAGCTCGACGGTTGTTGAGGCTTCTAACAGGACCATCTTCCACTATATAGTTAATCTGGTTTTACACTATCACAAAAAATATATATGATCCGTAGCACTATTCAAATTTTCTTGAGTTTTTTTCAGTAAATTTTATATTAGCACTAAGATCATTTCATCTTCATTAATATTTAAATATATAAAAATATTATACCTTAGCTATTCTGCCATGTTCTGACCACTCTGGACAACGCTTCGCATCTCATTGCAAGGCTGATGTGTTGTCGTAACTCATCAACCCTGCAATAGGATCCGAAGCATCGCCCAGACATACACGACAGAGTATCCCAGAAAACTAAACGCGACGCGTGATTCTGAGTGGCCGTGAAAACCTGAGAATATACCTACCTTATGCACAAGAATTTTAAATAATTCAATAATAGAGCCCGTTATTTTATAATTATGAATAATGTACTGAAAAAAACAGCCTGATTTTATATAAAGCTCATCAAAATCTATAAATTTGTTCGAGTGATAATGAAATTATATGAAATAATTGTACACATACGGTATTTTTTGGACATGTAAAGCATTATTTTATTTATATTTAACACATTTAACTTGTTCAGCAATGTAACTGTTCATTTACATTAAATGTCTTCAATTATTTAGCAAACAACCGTGATAAAAAGTGTAAATGAATTTATTTTTTCCGTTTTCTTGATTAATTAACTAGACATGGGATATTCTTTTAGTACCGAGTTAGTTTTACTCCCTTTATATTAACTCGTGGCGTCTGCTTGCTTGCTTGCCGGCTTGCCTGCTTGTCGTCGAAAAAACTTTGGATCGATTTTTGACCCTTTTCCCGTGATCCAATCGAGCTGAAACTTTGCAAGCAGACTCGTGGCGACGATCAAGAAGATATATCAAATTTTCGTTTAAAAATTTAATAATTATAGTATAATTTCGGATTTTTAGAAATTTTAATGGTTTTTCAAATTGGAATCATTACAATACTTCGATTACTAGCACTTACTAGCAACGGCGCGGCGGCCTGATAACGTCGCGGAATATTTTCTAAATTTGAATTACTCCGTCGGTAAACATAATAGGTATTTCACTACGAATTTCGAAAATCTAAATTGACTGACAAATGTTTTTAGAATTTAATCGTCAAAGCATGAAGTTTCTTATCAAAGCTCAAAACATCTGACATTTAAGAAATGTATTAAATTACTGTAAGTTTAGTGTTATGTTATATGTTTTAATTCGTCTTTAATTGTTGTTATATTTTACATAGAAATGGAGTTTTATAAAAACTTGTTTTTTATGGGTTTCTTTTTTATTACTATAAAATCAGTAAGCTTTATGTTATTATAAACATATATTATAGCTTCTCAGAAATTAAGACCCACCGTTTAAACCCAATCCTTCGTCTTCCATTTAAACGTTAAAAAAATGATCATTTGCAAGATTAAAATTATTGTCCATTCTTACGCTTGAAATAATATCACACAGTTGGCTTTATTACTCTGCTACCGTAATTTTGTATTAAATTTCCCAACCAAACTTACATACATTAACGTAACATATACAGAATTGTAAGCTATCACCTAACCTGTGCGAGGCTGTACGATTGTCTAAACTATATAGCCAAACTGTACTCAACCAACATCAACCTAAATACAATATTAAAAGTTTCATATTTCTTATCAGTATATCAATATTCCATATTAGGGGTAGATGCTGCCTTGTGGTATATGGAAGTCAATCATATTCAAACTCTTTTTAAAATAAAGCATATTTATTTGTAAGCATTTTTTATTATTTGATATGAAATTTTTTTTTGTCATGTGGCAAATTATGTAACGATTTAATAAAATGAAAATGATATATTTTAAGAATGTTTGCATATGTACCTACAATACTTAAATACGTTTTATAAAATATGTTATTATTATAACAAAAAGCTCTGCGATTTTTAATTATATTTGTAAAACATTTAATCACCTTGTTTTTCATTTTATATTAATGTTTATTTATTGAGGTAACAAATAAAAAATCATCTTATATACATGATACTTTAGCGAGAATAAGTATATTATTCATTTATTAAATGTTTTCTTCGTGTATTAAAAAAATATTATAATCGCCAAATTCATAATAGGGGATTAATTTTTGAGGCGCAAATTTGGGGTATTTAAAAAAGTATTCCATTTCTCGTTCTTTTCCACAGAAGAGAATTTTTCTCTTTATTATTTATTATACTGTAAATACTTTCAAAGAAAAGAAAAAACACCACGAGTACCTATAAGTTTTTCCACAAAAATCCTTCTGGAAGAATGTTTCATGTCGGGAACTACATTCCTAGATATCAAATTTAGAATATATTCTAGGGTTGAAAGCCAAAAAGGTGTTAGTGATTATTTGGAACTTTAAAGGAGAGCAAAAGAAAATTCTGTTAATCTGATTTTGTCAATGTATCTTTTATTATTAAACGATTTCCATATTGTTTAATCCAAAACACATATGGAAACAGTTTAATAATAAAAGAAATATTGACAAAACCAGACTGAGAAAACATTATTTTGCTCTCCTATAAAGTTCGAAATAATCACTAACGGCCATTTTGCTTTCTACCTCCCGAGTTTGCCGGTGGTTCTGATTCAGAATATACTCGAGAGCCAGTTGCGACTATTCGCCTTTTGATGATTTGTGTGGTGAAGATTTCACGTTCGCTAGAAGTTATTTAGGTATTGGCGGCATCGTTATTCCGTTTTCTAAGGCAATATAGGATACAAATTCACTTCGTGGTCGGCTCGGTCAAGAAATATCCAAGACATACGGGAAGCGAGGGAAGAATAAGTAGCGTTATTTCATACTTTACGTGATTTACGGAATATGAACCGCGTACGGAACGACAAAACAAAATACTACGTGAAATCCATAGGTACTATTAACACTATGCAAAGGCTGAAAAATACAGACATAAAATGTGAAACGAAACTAATATACGATACAGGGTGTCTCGTAGTGTATATTATAGATATCTCACAGAGACGAAACAGTATTAATTATGGGAAAGTAGGTATAGAAGTCATTTGGGTGTACACAGGACTTATGACCTGTCTTTTTATGGTTGGCTTAAGTGATCACTTTACACAATTGTAACATTCGCCATTTCCACCCATGATAGAATATACCATGCTTATTCATTTTTTGGAAGTTGTATATATGTTCAAATTGCGTAGAAAGCTTTCATATATGAGTTGTAAGCGCCTTTTCCATGGCGAATGTTACAATTGTGTAAAGTGATCACTTAAGCCAACCATAAAAAGACAGGTCATAAGTCCTGTGTACACCCAAATGACTTCTATACCTACTTCCCCATAATTAATACTGTTTCGTCTCTGTGAGATATCTATAATATACACTAATTGATTAATAATGTCTCTGTGACATAAATCCAGCACTGTTCTGAAAGATTTGAACAAACTCAAAATATTCTGAGGGTGTCTCGTAGCTAGTAACCTTACAAAAAATATATTTTTCAAATTTCTACAAATCATTTTATTTGACTTGTATCAAAGTCAATGTTTTTTATAATATGTATTTATAATAGTCATGGTCCAACGTTTCACAGAAAATAAAAAATAAATATTACGCTTGTCTCATGCCTGCCAACATTTCATCCAAAGTGTGAAGAATATTTTTATTCAAAATTGAATGAGGAAGACTCCCCCAAAGTTTTTGCTAGTAGCTACGAGATATCCTGTATAATTAGTTTAAGGATATTTATGATGTCAGAAAGGGGCAAATAAAGGCATTTGGAATGGAAAGCTGTATTCACAGTACGTATGAAGAGGGCCCGGCCATAAATTATCTGAACATGCATTGTCTACACTACACGGGTCTCTACGATTTACGGAAACGGTTTACTTATTAAATGTATCCGATTTCATTTCATTTCAGAATCCTTATTTACAAAGGCGCATTCGTATATTGCTCAATCCAGTAATATTCGCGTTATTTTTTAGAGTATATATACTCTGTGAATACACTGAACGATTGTGTACAATATAAATTTATAGTGTAAATTGTACCTATAAGTATTTGTATAAGTAACTATAATGTAATGTAATAATTTTTTAAAAAAATACTTTGAGAACTAACTACCTTTAGCTAGGTAGACTTGGTTTCATTTAAGGTTTCGATTCGCCTGTTTCTAAATCATGTTTTACATCCTTTTAAATATCAAGTATCTAATAATACATACATAATAAATTCGTAAAAATTATAAATGAGACTATTTTTTTCATATTATTAATTATTAAAAAGTATTAGAAAGTACTTATAAAATTACGTTTATCGATGCTTTGTTCATAAAAATGTTGTTAATTATTCTACGTAAATACCTATGTTTAAAAATTACGAGTATAAAAACCTTTTTTCAAAATATTTTACATTTTTTTGTCGAGTCTTGTTTTTTTTAAATATCTTAATTGTATATCCTTTCTTATAGAATTACTTTATTTTAAATTCCAATTTTTTCTACCTTAATAAAAAATTCAAGATATTGACTATCTTCACTCTTAATTTCTATGTATATACTTAATTTTTCTTGTATCTTTTTAAATAAAGAAGCACACATAGAATACATGTTACTTCAATAATCTTACTATTTTCATGTGCTGTGTTAATTTCTATATATGTATATATTTAATTTTTATTGTACCTTTTTAAATAAAGAAGCACACATAGAATACGTGTTACTTCAATAATATTACTATTTTCATGTGCTGTGCTATGAAAATAGAACTAACTTGCTAGTGTCCTGGAACGGGGCTCAAACTACCGACTAAGCGAGCATCATGACCACTACACCAAGAAAGTTGGACGTATTTTAAGTTGAATGATAGTCAAAATCTCCATCCATCATCAGCGTTACAACCCTTGGTGGGTCCTAGCTGCCTCCAAGAAAGTCCTCCATGCTGCTCTGTCGTCAAACATCTGGTTATCAAAATATTTTTTATTTATATTTTCTTATAGTTTTAATGAAAAAAATTGTATGAATTATTTCTACCACTGTTACTATTTAATTTGTTTGTATGTTTTTAGTATGTATACGTAATTTTATATTATGATATTAACAAACATAATAATTTTATTGTCTGTCCGTCCATCTTTACATCTAAATAACTAAATTAAGTAGCCGGAGATGGGTCTTGAACCCCGGACCAGCAAACCCGAACCGGTCGCCTAACGCATCTTGCCACCGTCGCTTCTCCGTGGACCGCCAAAAAGATACTTTAAATATATTCTAGACTTAGCAAAGATGCGAACCAATGTTCTGTCATTTTTACGGGTTACAGCTAGTAACCCAATAGAAGCAATGCGATCACTAATACACTGACGTGGTGCATATTATATACAAACTTATCGATGTATTCCGATTGCAACGTTATACGGCGGCCGTCTTTTTTCTGATAGTATGAAAATGACACCAAAGTAGCGGAATTATAAGTAAGTAAATTCTTAAATTGATTTACTCTACCATCTCATATTTATGATGACTGTCAAAATCACGTACTTCGATAATCATTTACAAGAAAAGCTTTAAATGTAAAAATCACGGAAAGATGTAAATTGTATTATTTAAAAAAGCGAAGATGATACGTAATTATCATATTTAGGTAAAATATTAATCATCATATTTATTCATTCATTTACGCCTAAATAGGCTTTTACATATGTAGGTATATAACAGTTATTTGCAAAAATAATATAAACAGAGAGAAAAACAAAAAAAAGAAAGTGTATATAATTTACATTATGGCGGAATGAAGCGCTTTCAGTATCGCACCCCTATACTGTGACAGGCCAGAACCAAACACGTCCGCTATGTTTGTATAATTGTTACCCAACCTGTGTATTCTAGGTACTAGCGAGTTGTAGTGAGCATTTGTTCTAGTATTGTCACAGGAAAAAGGCGTCGGCACTCGAGTAGTTCGACTGGGTACATGGAACATTATTAAGGACAAAATTTCAGGGCTGTGGTAATGCGAGTTTACAATTTTATATAATAAAATCAGATCGGATATGGTTGGTGATAGGCAAAAATGTGTTAAGTCATACTCGTCTCAACTTTAGGTATGCTCCTGTAACTTGTTAAAGATGTGGAAGTAAAAATATTTCGCACACATCTGTTGCTTAAACTTTATTTGTAAATATAAAATATAAATTTTCGTTCGCACATTGCTGCAAGGAATTACTGTATTCGCGTTTATTGTTTAAGTTAGGGAGTACTGTGATAGACCATATTCCTTTCCAAGAAATATCCTCCTTCCCACGGAATAAGATCAGTTACTAACTTACCACAGAAGGTACTTACCAAGGTAATTAATTATATTTTTAGAATAAAAAAATAAGTTTTACAACATTAATGAATCGGCCGGGGCTACGCTGTGGTCAACATTGGCCGCGAAAGAAAATAAATGAATCAAAAAAGTGGATTGCTCTATGAACAAAAAATAAAAATTAATCAATTAATAAAAAGAAGAACTACATATAAGGTCGATATATTCACGGAAACATAGAGGGTTGCTATAGCTTAGTGGTCAGAGCACCGGCCCCGGAAAGGAGGTGACCTGGGTTCGAATCCCAGTAGTAACCTAATATTTTTTCGTGAATTAGATTTTCTGTATGTCTTTCTAATTGATTAATTAATTTGGTTATTAAATATTTCACAGAACTTTGTTCTGAAAAATTACAACTTCACAAATATGAATGTGTTCTTGAATATATAATATCTATTGTATAAATGTATGTCCAAATAAAAATGAATTATTCAATTAATCATGGCGTCCATCTAGCGGTGGCATTGCAAAGTAATTTCAACTACCGTATCAAAAAAGTGGATTGCTCTATGGACAAAAAATAAAAATTAATCAATTAATAAAAAGAAGAACTACATATAAGGTCGATATATTCACGGAAACATAGAGGGTTGCTATAGCTTAGTGGTCAGAGCACCGGCCCCGGAAAGGAGGTGACCTGGGTTCGAATCCCAGTAGTAACCTAATATTTTTTCGTGAATTAGATTTTTCTGTATGTCTTTCTAATTGATTAAATAATTTGGTTATTAAATAAATGAAACCGGATTTTATTAAGCGTATTATTTATTAAGCGCGGTCAATATTTTGCACGTGTTATTGTACAAACAGGAGTTGATAATTATATTCTGAATGAAGAATTTTATATGTTTAATTCCCGGAACACATCGAAAAACAAACAAATTTTTTCAATTTAAAAAAAAACATTATTTTTCAGCTGTCCTCCATAGATAATATCTCCGCGCAAAATTCCCGATCAGGCGGCCACTGCCCGAGGGGGAATCCGACTCCCCAATAATAATAATCCGGAGAGGAAGTTTGTCCCGTGGGCAGCGCGGGCAGGGGGGGGGCGGGGAGTCCGAAGGAACGGAATACTTCGCGATCCATTATTGGAAAATAAATAAGCATCAGTGGAGCTGTGTTTTGGTGCGCGGTGTGCCCGGGAATTCAGAAGGGGAACAGATTTTGATATGAAAAAGGGTCGACGTCCATAATTTATGCGCGTACCCTTCCCCCGCACACCCGCAATAACGCGAGTTAGCTCATTTCACCATTTTATTTTGTCTTTTTACCAGTTGCGATCAACGTACGAGAAGATTCGCAATGTGAATGAAAGTCGCCATTCGCACGATAAAGCAGAGACTCTCCCGCATAAAAAAATAACTTAGTACTTATTTTCCATTTTTTATCTTAAACGTCTACAGCTACCTTTCTATAGTAATATCTTACCAAATATAAAATTATTTTTTAAATACTCGATAAAACCATTTTACTCGATAAAACCATAGACCGATGACCATCGCATATCACCGCATTGACCTTTTCACCCACACATTCTACACTCGTGGTAGAATGCGTGGGTGAATGCGTAGTGGTTTTACATCTCATTTAACTTGTTGATCCAAAAAATAACTCTTAACTTATTTTCCAGATTACCTACTTCTTGTTTCTCAATTATAAATAGCGTATGTACGCATTCCTACACATTTTAGTGTATATTGTTCCATTATATAATCCACATTACAATATGGAATCGTAGGTTGGGGTGGAACATATAAACTCTTAAAGCTCTTAAAGTCAAAGAACACAAACAATAGGAAGTATGAATAGACCTAAATCGCACATACCTAGGTATTAAGTACTTCAATTTCTGCCAGTAAATATAAGCAAAAGAAAAGAAAGCGAAAGTAATTTTACGTAATCGAGGATTGTACAGCACTCTAGACGTTTATACTTCTAGAGTTTTACAATAAATAATAAATCACTAGTTTCGCGCGAAACAATATTATATGACAGCCGCAACAAAACCGCAGAATGCGAATTGACCAGAGACAAGTGATAGGCATAACGGCGCGAGTGGAGTACTTATCTGCTGAGTTTCGCAGAATTCACACCGATTACGAAAACATTAATTAATTTTAAGTGTTTCAATGCGTCCCACAGCCACGACTGTTCACTCGAGTGATTTACACCGACAAAACTGGCTGGTCCAGTAACGATCCGAATTTGTAGTTCTCCTCCATTCCCCATTTTTCCACATCCTCGAATTCACAATAATACCCGGAAACACCATTAGTCACATGGCTCTAACTATTGTGGGAGCACTCTTCCCGCACCCCAAATGGCGACTCTGCCTTTGGTTGAGCGCCCTTTCAAGAGGTCTCCATTCGCCTTTCGGGAGCTGCGACTCTCGAGAAGAAAAGAAGCGAAAATATTCACTATTCTCGGGTTGAATTGTAATTGCTCAACGATTTTTTCGAGTTTTTTATATTATATATAATATTTTCAATTCTTTCACTACTTACCTTAATTTTTTATCTTATTATAAATACCTATATTTTTCATATTTCCTTATACATGACAAAAAAATTGTGAAAAATGTATTTGGGCTTTTCAATAACTAAACCGCCACAAATTATTTATTCAAACCATGTCTCAATTAAAATAAATTTTCTTCACTTAATAATATTATTTTTCGGTTAAGAATAATATGGAACTATCAATTTGACAATTAATTGAATATTTGAAAGCTTTATATCTCATGATGTAAATGACGTTGTGAACTGAAAATACTCGCGACGACCTTACGATTCCAGACAGAGAATCGCAAAGTTTGAGAGTATTTTCTGCTTCAAACAAACATATTTTCCGCTTTAAAATAAAGATTTTTAATTTCTTCTGTGAAGGTTTCCATTATATCTCCAAATTAATAATAATAAATACGATTAAAATAAAATTTATATTTTAAAAAATATATACCGTACCTAATTATTTTTAGTGTAAAAAAGGTACGAATACCCGCTGAACAAACGGGTTCTATTTACTTCAGTAATTCAGTCTGGGTTAAGCCGCTGCTGTAGGTATGATTTTGAAGAGGTAGCTAGCTACTAAGTGAAATTGTGTAACAGAAAAGATAATTATTTGTCTCCGAAACAATGTTCGGGGGACTGAACTGTGCCCAGCATTAGGTCCCGTCAGGGTTCTTAGCGAAAACTTTTTACTACACAAGAGTGCCTTTGTTCTTTGTTATTATAATTCGCTGGGTTTACGGCTACCGCTTAGCGACAATCTTTACAGAAAAGAAACTTTGTAAAATATGGAAATATTGTTTGCAAATGACTTTCACAGGTGTTCTCCCAAACATTGGGAAGTTATTCTGATATTAGATACGAAAAAGTCTTCCATTTACATAAATTCGTGCGTTATATTGTACATTTTTTATATTTTTTATGGTTTAAGTCTGTATTAACAATATGGTAAAAAAATCATTTATCAAATTATGTTTTGGTGCTTTAAAAGTATATGTGTATATGTTTATTAAGAATACTTTATATTGATTAGCATATCATAGTATTAAGTATCATCATTGTAAAACTAATAAGGAATATATATATATATATGAGGTATAAAAGCGAAGGCAGCAATATCCGAAATAAATTGAATGCCGTCATCGAGGATTATAAATATAAAATGTACTGAATTCCAGATTTTATAGGAAATGTAGCCTATAAATTTATAAGAAACATTATTTTGAAAGAGATAGATACATAAAATCTATAATTCAGTACATTATTAATTATTAATCCTCGGTGAATGCATTCAAAACTTTTTTTTATTTTAAGACATTTAAGAATAAATTAAATACCAAGTTTTGAACCACTTTATTGCTATATGTTTGTCAACTAGTTTCGGTTGGACTCAACCTTCTTCAGGACAATTAAAATATAGAATGAGTTAGTATTATAATTGTCCTGAAGAAGGTTGACAAACATTTAGCAATAAAGTGGTTTAAAACTTGGTATTTAATTAATTCATAAATGTCTTATAATGTCAAGCCACAAGGTGTTTTCTTGCTTTGAAATTTATTTTTTTATTGGAAATTGCTGCCTTCGCTTTTATACAGTTGCCGGCAAACTTCTTGAAATTCTTTGGCGTAGTGGGGCAATGCGCAGAAGACAAAATTTGGGTCTCTTTGGTGGAATGGTACATGCGCAAACTTCCCCCCACTACGCCGTAAAATTTCAAGATGTTTGCCGGCTACTGTATTCCACAAATGATGTTTAATCTTCCATTGGTAAGCATGTCATGCTATTGAGTAACATCTAAATATGAAGGGTTTGGGTCAACTACCCGACAAACTACGCCAACTGCTTAAAAAGATAGTTAATAACCTAACATGCTAATCGATGTATTTTGGTTATATCATTTTTTAATATAGTACTTAATTGTAGTTTGTACATAATATCTCTTTTATAATTATAAAAAAACTGACCATAAAAAATACTTGGTATCTTTGCATACCTCAATACAAATTACTCTAGTACGACAGGATGAGTTTAATCTGAATTATAAATAATTATAGCAAATATATTTCATTTGTCATTTAAAAAGTTACTATAATATATCCTGATTTCAATAAATTAAATTAATTAAATCTGTGAACAAATTAATCATTTTAAATGTAAATTCGAGCATACAATGTGTATCTCTTCAAACGTATCCAACCAATGGAAATAATTCCTTCATTTTATGACACTCAAGTCAGTAAAAGAAGTGACGTTAACCCGAGCACCGTACAGGATAGATTTAATAAAACAGAATTTCTGCCTTACATTAATCAAATTCTCAAGTGACAGATTCATTTTATATTTTGACACAAAACTTTGCTTATTAAATTTCAGAGAAATTTTCTTGGTACTTTAAACACAATCTCCTGTAATTATAACTAATTGAATGATAAAAAGTGCTGAAAAATATATTTATTTTTAATACCGGACTTCATTCATCATTCGTGTTGGATAATTTAGCATTCTCGTCTCGTTTGGGGATTTTCAATAAATTATTTTCTAACTCATGAGAGGTCTACAAGTACCTTTATTTTTTTGTTTTTATTTTCGTATATATAAGGAAGTTAAAAACAAAACCGTCACTAGTCAATGAACGAAACTTAGATAAACGTTTTTTTAAATGATTTTAAATCCCGAACGGAGATTTTTAAATAAAAATACTTTTAATACGTTGTTTATAAAATATGCAAATATCCTTTCAAAATCAGTTATCAGGGTTAAAATTCACACTCTTTGCCATATACTCACATCCAAACACCTTGCTCTGTATTCTCGTCTTATGTAAAGTGACGTTTTTGCTTCTAACCCCCCGGTTTGCAAAATGTATCAAAATTATGTTTCAGATGTGGTCATTTTAAAAGAATGAAGAAGAAGAAAATAATAAAAAAGATATACGATGCGAGTGTTGATGGTACCAGAAACATAGGCGATCGCGGAAAACTTGCCATGACCAAGTAAACCAGATACTGGAAGATGGTTGGAAGTCTCGACAATCGACGAGCTTTCATGCATAATTATATGTTCGAATGTGGATAAGTGAAGTGGGACCCTCCAAAGGGTCCAGCAGAACCTCCCCTATCCGCCCTACCCTTACCATCCAGCTTGGCATTTTTTAATGTCAAGCTGGATGCTCGAAATTAAAAAGTGTCAAGTGGCATTACTGTGTCAGGGGTGCGATAGGGATCAAAAGTGGCTGCCGGGCAGTCAAAAGGAATGGGTTAGGTAGTGTAGCGTTTCTCTGCGTACCCCTGCGGGGAAAAGGCGTCATTTGTTACATTCTGTGGAGCCGCGTAGGTACCCCCTCGCCTCGCACAAGTCTCCCAACCGGGAGTTCTCGGGTGTGCGAGACTTTAGCTGTCTTGTATCGGCCATTGCCCGCGTGCTTTCGCAAGTTTCGCGTTATTTCGGAATCGATGTCGACGTGGATTGACGTTCCAAGAGCACCCAAACGGAATATAATTTATCTAACAGATATATATTTTGCCGATTCCTGACATCGCGTGTTCCCGGTAGAAAGGTTAAATAATCAATTACGCAAGCGTTCCAGACAGAAATTATAATTTGGAATATTAACTTCTCATCCATATATTTTCGTAGATGGCTACGAAATATTTTTTTATTTAAGTATGTCTATCAACATAAAAATAAAACTCAATATTTATCTATGTTGTTACGGGTCGTGGCTACGGGAAGCACATTATAATAATGGAAATTAATCATCGATTTATTTATTAGTAATAAATTTATTATTAGATGGACAAAGTCACTTAAAACGAACCAAACATAACACTATTCTTTAAATTACACTGCTTTGCGATATATCACTCGTGTTTGAACACTTCATTATCGCTGAGAACGCTTTATTTTTCACTTGCTGGAATATTCCGTTCAAACTATCGCATATTATTTAAATTGCCAGTTAGGTACTCCGCCGATTATTTCATTTTCACGATTCAATTTCACGACTGGGCACACCTGGCCGTCGTCTCGCAGCTTACTTCGCAATGATCTGTCAAAAAAACTTCTCTGCGCGGCCCACACTCGCACTATTTGTACGGAACACGTTGGTTTCGAATTCCATCGCTCTAGGTTATTCAGGAATTTCACGAATATCGTAGATAACTCTATATTGCTGTAGTCCGTTCTAGATCCTTCGATAGTGTTGTGATATATTACAAGGGATTCAGACAGTGTGCTATTCCTTCTGCCTTCCGTTTCGTTACAATATTCTATCCACACCTATATCCTTCGAAGAATTTTTTTCGCGTAATTACTCTTTGGAACCCCGCTTTATCCCCCCTCTCCCGGATTATCCTATCCCCAAACACCCATCAAAATATCTTATATTTTATATTAAATTGAAAGTCGTCCTTCATAATTTCTAACTTTGAATTTGTTTAGAACTGGTGGAATTCCATTTCAGAGATTTAATTAAAACAATGTTTTACTTCCTGTACTTCTTATACTTCCTTCCAGTAAAAAATACCTGTTATAATGTTTAACAACAAATAAAGGAAGACTGAATATCCCAACATTAAAATAAAATTATCACAAACCTTTCGAAATTATATAGAATCATTAAACATTCACTACTACGTAAACAGTATGTATATAGATAGACTCACTAATAAAACACCCCTGTACTAAAATTGTATAAATACCGTAGCTTAAGAGATAGTGGAAAAAGAAAAAAATTGTTTTAATTAAATCGTGAACACCATCCATTTGAAATTTTGTGTTATTACTCCTTAGGAACCTGTGTTAAATATTAATGGTCTTGACCCTGGCCGCCCTTGGCCCTTCCCACGATACAATTGCGTATAATGTTATATTGAATGCCATCCATTCCAATTTTTTCCTAATAAATCTTTTGGATTTTGTGTAAGACAATCACAATAATATGGCCTATTGTGTTGAATAGAATTTACATTATTATATACATAAATAGTGACACGATAGTGAGTATTTGACTAAATATAAAATAAATTATATATCTTAATTATTTGTATATAATTTGTTAAAGATTTATTTTCATCTGAAACTCTGTAGTGGTTCCCTATTAGTAGGGACTAGCTGTGCCCGCGCGGCTTCGCACGCGTAAATTATTAGTACACTGTCTAGATCGTCATAGAACTTTCGCGGACCTTTTAGAACTTTCAAGAAATTTATCGAATGTACAGGAACCTTCTAGACACACCGACACATTCCGCTTCTCAGTTTAGAAACTTATAGAACTTTCTGGAATTTTCTAGAACATTCTCCTTCCAGAACTTTCTAGAGCAGGTTTTTCCGGAACCTTCTAGACTCACCGACACAGTCTGCGCGCCTATTTTGAAATAATCTAAAGCATTTGCGGCCTTTCCATAACAAAACAATGTGCTAGAAAGCACATTTTCGTCACCCACTCCCACCCACGAATAGCCACCCCCACCAAACTTGCATATTTTCGATGTGACACCAAGAACTATCCACCACCATAACCATCGGTGGGTGGTTGTGGCTGGTTGTGGAGAAAACTTGGCGGATAGGGAAACACGGGCTTCTTTATATATATATATTGATTTCAAGAAATATATTAAGATTTTTTGAAACCTCTACTCTCCGCATTCACCATAGTAATAATTCTAATGAATCAATTTTCAATGTTATCAGTGGATCGGCGGCAGTTATAACAATAGTAAGCTCAAATAGCTGACAGCTATACGGAGACTTCCAAAGCAATCCAGTTGTCCAGTATAAGTGCGAAACGCCCGTACACAAAAGAGACAAGGCAGAAAGATACTCCGATTTGCCAGAAAACTTGGTACTCCTCTGTGATTGACTGTATGCTGATGATGCGTATGCCGCCTTCACCATGAATGTATTCACTCTCACGAATAGTTATATGAGATTGTAAAAGATTGAGTAAAGATCGAAACAAATTGCGGTTTGATAACGGGAGCGGGCGTAGATCGTTCAATAACAGATGTTTTTATGTGACGAAAGCGGCGGTCGTTAAACTGAAGTTCGGCACTGGTCGGTCGGCGCATCGGAGGTAATTGATTCCAGGTAGAGAATTTGCCTATCCCTCCCGTGAACAGGCGTTCGACACACATTATAAAAATATATATGGATACTGGCGCGACCAATCAGCTTGATCCATTTAACATGAATTATGGGTAATAGAAAAATATATTTTTTACGAAAATATCTGCTATGCAGTAATTTAGTATTCATTCGTATATTAATAAGTTCGTATCAGGTAATACATTAAAAAATATATAATCATATGTTAGTAGGAGCTATTTTCGACAAGAAATGAATACCCCTCTTTTGCACTTGCAAGAAGATGAGTATTACACAGGAGCTCAGAGGCCAATATCTGTAATTCCTTATCTGTAATCAAGGTAGTACTACCAAATGATAGAAGGTTCTGGAAAGTACGCCAAAAAATGTTCCTATCCGAAATAAATGATACCAAATACGAAATATTTTTCATAAGAGAAGTAAGTATTCTTGATAAAGGTCGCTAGAGTGTCGTACAATCCCTTTTCACAAAAAAATTGACCTACTTGAGTTTGAAATGGATCCATCATATGTTCGGACATTCTTAAAACACTTGAAGTTTCTAAAAATTACTTTCGAATTTCGTCTGTATATAAATACTTTCTATTTTTAGCGAATGATTATTTTTTTTTGTTTTATATCTCCAGTATAAAATACGTTAATTAATTTAAATTAAAACACGTTGTGAGGTTACGATTTTTCAGAAAAAAAGCACTGCGTTATTTAAAATATAAAAAAATACCATCAAATTAATGTTATTTATTTATTTATTCCAATATACGGCACAGATGTACCTTTTACATAATAATATATGCAAAAAATCCAAATAGTAGAACAGCAAAAAATTAAAGAATTGACATAGTTTAGATAGTTATTTAAAGTTATAACAGTAATTTAGAAAAAGGAGGTGTGAAGGAGGAAGTATATAAGATAAAACATAATTTAGAAAAATGAGATGTGAAATGTATACAAGGTTAAACAAATAGGTATAATAATTTGTTTTTTATTGCATTATAAATTCAGGCCATATATATGGACAGGTTATATTAAAGCTATGATGTTCTTCTTTCAAAATTAGTTATTCATTTGTTTTCCGCTGTCTGTCTTTAGTATCGTTTTGTCTGCGACCATAGAAAAAAGGAAAATTTGCCTTATTTTCGAATGTGAGTTCCGTCGTGGCACAAATGCTGCACAGATGACACGCAATATCAAGGACGTTTGTGTATGGACTAGTTACCGCAAAAGAATACACGGTGCGTTTTTTTCGAAATGTAAAAAAACGGTGCGAAATTTCGACCTTAACAACGAGCGCCGTGGACGACCGGAGATTGGAGTCGATAATGACTAAAGTGGTAGCAGATTCATAAAACCACGTCAGAATAAGCAACAGTCTTCAACGTAAGTGGCAAAATGATATTGGAAGGCAACAGATGAAGGACAACAGCAAACTCGCGTCAAGGCTTTCCTTAATTTGTTGTGCCGTCACATAAATGTGAGAATTCTAAATAGGATTGTTACTGGGGATGAAAATGTTTCCTGTATGATCCTCAACAACGCTCCTGCGTACACAACCGTGGCGATCCGAACCACGATCACCCTAAAGGGGAGAGCGAGCATTATTACCATTCTCCTTTTCAGTTCATGCAGGCATTGAGCCAGCTCCCGGACATGTGTCTCGACAGGGTCCTCATATTTGAAACATACTGAAATTATATACAGCTCAATGTCGCCTAAATGAACGGTTACGCATGTCAGATATTCATTCGATAGATGTTCCAGATAAAGTGGCTTTAGAGCTGCAGTGTCTACAAGGATCCCAGAACCTGGCATGAGACCCTTTTCCAACATGATAACTGGGGATTCGACGTTCGGTGTTATGCCACGCCAAGTATATTGCTCCTGGATGAGTGTGATTGGTGCGTTGTATTTGCGCAGTATTTGCTGCACCTCAAGGATGGCAGCACACGATCTGCCGACATTTATCTGCAAGACCGCGCATCCGTGTCGTCTAGCCATAATTGGTCTTCTTGTATGCCAACTCCACTGCCGCAATATATGCAGGACAGGTTCGGTCGCCCGTTGGGTGAGTCGTCTGTCTATTAAAGCGCGCACAGGTTGCATAGCGCGCAGGGCTAGATTTTTCGGAGCATATGTCATCTGAGTGTCCAATTTGGTACAGTGTCTGCATATAGACACTGTAGATTTACAGAATTTACTTAGGTGTCCGTACAGGTGACACTTAATCACGTAATCACGCACCCTGCACGCCGCCCATCCTATGAAACATATATGATAGTAGAATACAATATAACAGTCTCGACTCGGAAGCGTAGTGCGTAGGAGCATGCGGTGCGTCTAACCGAGGGCGAGCCGCGTATATTTGCGGCCAGCCGCAGAATTCATACATCTAATTACATCCAGTCGGCCACCGGCCGCTAACTGTATAGTGCGTATAGGCCCTAAAAAGGCTTTGATGTGTGATTAATATTAATGGGTGATAAAAAATTATTTTAAAATAATAGTCTAGCATGAATAGCCGTTGAAAGTAAATCTCTCCATAGCTCCTAAACGAATTATCAGAAAACGTACATCTCTCATAACGCGCGAAAGCGAACCACCTTTTTGAATAAATAACAAAAAATGTACCGTGTAAAAGTGTTTGTGTTCCGCTTTTGTTAAATAAATACGAGATGCGAGAATTTTCAGAGAATCAAATGCTTTTTAAACAGCCCCGTCCCAAACAAGAGAAACAGCTATTTACCTCCCAGCATTCATGAATGTATCAGACCTTTCCTTTTTGTTTTCTGAATGGAAACCCTCGGCTATTTATCTACTGACTTATGTTGATTGATTGCAAAAGTTAGGGTCAGTTAAAATGTCTTATAAATTATGAGCAGAAGACAAGATGCAATACTTCTTTTCAAAAACATAGATGAGAACAGTGGATTGGAACTTTTGGGAAAAAGGGATAAAAACGAAGTAACCTAAGAAACATCAATCAAACAGGAATCAGAATATATTTTTCCAGGGGTGAATTATAAAAATATAATCATTTATATCATCATAACAATTTGCATTCATTTAGATTTATAATATTTTTATGGAAATGTAAAATTCCACCATCCCGCAACTGTCACATAATTTATATAATTCTACATAGAGTTCTTCTCCAGTCGATTTCCTCAGTATTCCACACACAATTATTAGTTAAATTATATCCAAAACCGACATAATTACAATTATGTACCGCTTTGTCCTAATTAATTTGTGACATTAAATTGAACTACCTCAGCAACATGTGCACAATTAAGTTGCTACCTAATCCTTCACTAATACATAAATATATATGCATCTAGCATAAAGTCATTTTATATATATACATACTTGACACACATTCTACAGTAATGGTAAAAATATTTGATTTCTGTATACAAACAAACGCCATACGTCCTGTAAAAAATATTAAATAGCTTGTGTTTATCGATATTTAATAATAATGGTTACTTATAAATATGTATTATTTAATAAACGATCCCAAAAATGTAAGAAGTGATTTGTGATAAAAAATATACAAGGTTTTTCACATTCCTTTCAAGGCTCTTATTAAAATCAATACACTTAAATGTGTTTCGAAGTAGTTGTTTAAATAATGATAGGCAAGTGATTTATCGTGTTGTAATTTTTATATATTTTTATCGAAATAACCATTTTTTTTACTTCCTTTATATTAACTCGTGGCGTCTGCTTGCTTGCCGTCAACAAAAAACTTTGGATCGATTTTTGACGCTTTTCCCGTGATCCAATCGAGCTGAAACTTTGCAAGCAGACTCGTGGCGACGATCAAGAAGATCTATCAAATTTTCGTTAAAAAAATTAATAATCATAGTATAATTACGGATTTTAAAATTTTTTATTGGTTTTTTCAAATTGGAATCATTAGAAAAGTATGATTAGCAACGGCGCGGAGCCCGTTAACGTCGCGGAATATTTCCTAAATTTGAATTACTCCGTCGGTATAATAGGTACATCACTACGAATTTCGAAAATTTAAAAAACGATTGGTTCACAGATGAAGCAAAATTGGGTTTTTTGGGAAAAAATCAAATAATGATTTATTTCTTTTAGATTTCTGCTTAATTTTGAAGAATTCTACATTACTCCAATCTGATTCTGACTAAATCATTTGACGCTGGAAATTCATAAGGTACGATATTGATGATAATTGAATCTATCAAAATCTTGACACCTCAAAACATCTGACATTTTAGAAATATATTAAATTTCTATAAGTTTAGTGTTTTATTATATGTTTTAATTCGTCTTAAATTATTATTATATTTTACAAAGAAAGGGAGTATAGTAAAAACTTTTTTTATGGGTTACTTTTTTTACTCCCTTTATATTAACTCGAGGCGTCTGCTTGCTTGCCGGCTTGCCGGGTGAAAAAACTTTGGATCGATTTTGAACCCTTTTCCCGTGATCCAATCGAGCTGAAACTTGGCAAGTAGACTGGTGGCGACGATCAAGAAGATCTATCAAATTTTCTTTAAAAAAAATTAATAATTATAGTATAATTTCTGATTTTTAGAAATTTTATTGGTTTTTTCAAATTGGAATCATTAGAAAAGTTTGATTACGGCGGCCCGATAATGTCGCGGAATATTTTCTAAATTGAATTACTCCGTCGGTATACATAATAGGTACTTCACTACAAATGTCGAAAATCTAAATTGACTGACAAATGTTCTTAGAATTTAATCTTCAAAGCATGAAGTGTCTTATCAAAGCTCAAAATATCTGACATTTTAGAAATAAATTAAATTACAGTAAGTTTAGTGTTATGCTATATGTTTTAATTAGTCTTTAATTGTTGTTATATTTTACAAAGAAAGGGAGAATCATAAAAACTTGGTTTTTATGGGTTACTTTTTTTCAAATAAGATCAAATGAAACATTAGATATTTTTGTAGCGATGAAAATATATCGATGGCTTAAAGCTAATATTGTAACACCAATGTTGGTCTAAAATGAGTTAAGTGCTAAATTGTAATAAAGATAACCTATATTTTTATGTGTTTAAATATTCTATCTCTTTAGCCTATTGTTACAAAGATATATGCTTATTACAATGTACTGTAACTCCTTCAGGCGATATTTTTAAGAACTAAAATATTGTATCTCCTTTACAATATATTTATCTTTATGCTAAACGAATGTCCATGCCAAAATACCTATTGTATATACATCAGATACAATGTTTTTTTTATTTTTATTTTTATGACAACATTTATTACATTACTGTATTATACATAATACCTATCCATTTAAGAGCATTGCTCTATGCTCGGACGAGGTACTTGCTTTATATATTTTTTTTTTATATTTTGAAAGACATATAAATATATTTTACACATTGATACACTAGAGAATAACAAATATCGAATAAATCCATGCCTCAGTTTCCAGAAACATTTGCAAAATAATTCTGGGGATCTTAAGAGAGTCTGTTTGAAGTTTATGTGCGCTACATTTTTAATAAGTTTCCAAATTACTGATTTGGTACTTCCAGGTATAGGATAATTTGGGGCATTTACTGGTAATAATAATACATTCGAGGACCATCAAGCAGTCCTTATCCCGACGAAGTTATTGTCAATATTAATAAACTCATGATCTTTTTCCACGGACAGAATCCTATTAGTACCGCCGTGATTAATTTTTTTTTATTTATATCAAAATTTTAATGTTTCAAAGTTGTACAATCTCAAGAGAGACGCGCTTTGTCTATCTTCTAACATCACACCTTTAAAAGAATCTAAATACTGACGAATATTTAATTCATAAAATCCATCACTAAGTTTCCACGTTAAAATTTATTTATTTAATTTTAATTATATTCTTTTACTTTACTTTATTTTTATCAGTAATAACATTTTATTATAGTATACATTACGTGTGGTCAGGTTAAATTAGGTGAAACTTTTCGAAAAAAGACCAACTCATGTGTTTGGAGAGGGTCTTGCACTTTATTTTATCAAAAATGTGAATTGAAATATTTTTTAACTGATTTATATTTTCTGTAACTCTCTTATTTCTATTGAAAGGCTTTCAAGTTTTTTAAACCAAAATTTATAAAATTTTGCTGGTATTGTTTTGTTTTGCATTTCGTTATTTCGAAGTTAAAGAAGGCTTTTTTTGAATTTTCTGTGATTATTTTCCTTGATCAACAGAATAATAGATTTTTTTTGTAAACTATTTTCTACATTGGAAATTTTACATAATGAAAAAATACTTGTGTTGAGAAAGTTGATCTTTTATAACATGACTTTCAGCAATGTTCTCTGAACTAATCGATAAAACATTTCAATTGTTTTTTTTTTATTATAGATTATTATCTTGTAACTGCCATTTTATATTCATTTCCATACCAAAAAATTGTAACTCCGTGGACAATTTTGATTATTTATGAAATTTGTGAACTATAATTAAATTTTTATGTATGTTGTCTTATTAAAAAAATATATTAAAATACATGAATTATAATTTTATTTTTTTCACAAAATAGTCACCAAAAATAATTATTTCTCTGAAAATATTCCTGAAGTAGGTACAATTATCGTATTATAGACTCCAATAATATTTTACAAGATAAATTTTTTACATTTATCCCAAAAATTATAGTTTCACAGAGGCGAGTGTTCAAAATATATTGTTTTCACTTTTACAAAAATTACTCTCTCGGTTGAAATATGTTATCAGAAGACGTGAGTCGCGCAAAAGAAAATTCGTAAATTACGAGTACCGTCATTTTGTAGAAACTACCAAATATTCAACAGTCGATACATTTCTCAATGAAAAGAAACGTCTTATTCGTCATGTAAAGTTTCTCTGGAATGCGGAGTTCTCTATTCCAGGAGTCTTGAGAAAATATGACAAGCAAGTAGAAATAAAGAGCGACACGTATAAATATCTTTTAAAGAAGACATCCGCATACCAAAAAAAAAATATTTTAATTACTTGCGACAGAGGAAAGATTTGATAATTGAGACAAGTTTTGTGCCTATATTGAGAAGAAAATTTAAAATTTAACACCTAAGAACTATTGTTTTTCTATTTCATGAGAGTTCATTAATCAGAGTCCAAATGTTAAATACCAGTATTTAAAAGTAATGCCGAGACGTGGATACCCACTATCAACGTCACACACAAATTAAATATTGCCCATATAGCTGTGAAAAGGGGCATGGAACATCTCTAGGAGACCAAGCACCATACGCACATATGTGTTCCAAAAATCTATATGCTCATGTATAAATTGGCCATATTTATACGCGAAGACCAAGCTTACATACATAACCATGAAAAACTGATCGGAACTCTCATCTTTTCGATTATTCTCTACGGTCCCGAAACATGGACTTTGAAAGAATGGAAGCATAAGAGGAAATTAAAATTTCTATCTCTCTGAAAATGCAGAATACCGCGCACAGCTCGCAGGAGGAATGCCTCGACCATAGAGATATTAAATATGCAGCAGCGTCTATTCTCCACTATATGGCTTCGAATCTACTAGATATGAGATATGAGTCACTAGATATAAGAACACCATTAAAAGTTTCTGATACAAGGGAGGGTGGAAGGAATCGAATCGTGGAAGGTCACCACCATGATGCACCAACCTGGTTGAATCTTCGATGCAGAGTCCACTCATAGAATGTACGAACGGTGTATATAAGTGGTTGATGTTAAGTTGGGCATCCTAAAAGTTGATAGAGTGGCGGCATCTGTGTGGCGGGCGAGAAAGACCAAAGACAGACAATTGATGATGATACATCTAGCAGTGGAAAGATACAATTGTCAATTATAATGACGGTGATGATGAAACGTCTAATGGAAGTACTTTTTCTAAAGCGCCAGTTTATTAATTTGAATAGTTTTACTATTTTCTGGCTGCTAACATTTCAAGTATTTGATATTGTGAGAGATAAAGATTCAAACAAAAAAGCTTTTACTTTTACAAAACAAACATTTTAATATTATGAAATGAGAGAAGTTGTACTGAACTGCTAAACTGTTTACCTGCCGCACACGCCCGATGTTTGTTCTCCGCAGGTACTTGAAAATGGTAAAGTTAGAGGAATGATTCTAAAGTTTTTACTTATATATTATTTAACTTAAAAAAATTATGTCAAAATTTAATTCACAAATTGTTACTATTTTTTTTATTTATTTCTTTCTTAAGTTCGTTGATATGATATCCCCGTATATAAACTAGTATTTTACATTTTATATTCTAAAATCTATTATTAATATATACATCATAACTAACATATTTATATTTACATGTCCTAAATACTGTACAATCTATAATATAATACATAATACATCTTGGGTACACACTACAATTCTATACTATTTTTACAATAATTATAGCATGTTAACAATAATTTAACAATTTTATAAAAGCATGGTCACCAGTTATTTTGAAGACAGAGTATTCATTTAAAAATTTTACTGAATTTTTTACTTATTTTAAGAAAAGCAAATCTAAATATTTGAAAAAAAATATCCTTGGCATCGCCTTGTACCCATCGTACTCATATCTCAAAGCCCCAAAAGACTATGGAAAAATGCGAGCTTTGTGATATCCTTTTCACCAAATTGCACTATTTCAAAAACCAATTTTAGAATCTTAGTCTCCACCTTAGAGTATATACAACCTTAGAGTATATTGGATTGTATATACTCTAAGGTCTCCACATCAACCCGCGTAAAAACATTCCAACAAAACATTTTACAATAAAGATAAACTAAGTTCTTTTTAAAACCTATGAATTTTACATTTTCAATTGTTAGTAGCGACATACATATAGTTCGACGGAGAAAAACCGAATTCCTTCATCTATTTGGTTCTGAAATATCAACATAATATCTGAAATATTATTTTTTCCAAGAAGTTTTGCTGTAACTCCACGTCTCTCTGGAGTAAAGAAAAATATAACCTTTACATCATCGGAACTGCCACCTCTTTCTCTACAAAATGGTCCACAACGACCCACAGCTTATTCTTACTATTTTTACGCACAAATCGCACGTATGTGGGTCGATCGCCGAGAGGTTTTGTGTGACTCTGAGAGAAAATGTATTTTCCTCTCATTTGCACTACCATTAGCTTCATATAAAAAAGGGAAAGATGATAAGAGAAGGAGATGGTCATGCCAAAAGAGAAGCTTGTTGATCTTGTGGTTAGGACTCTTGCCTCGTTATCCAAAGGTCGTGGGTTCGAATCTTACTCCAGACCAGCAGGTTAGTCCTATTTTTTTTTACACTGTTTTTAGCTCTTTTTTTAGTTTTTTTTGTTGATAATTTTGATAATTTATAATATAATAAGTAAAAAGTCAACGATTTTTCTAAAATCAATTAAATAGAAAAGGAAATTATTTAACTTAAGACAACAACAGATCAATGAAAATATGAATATAATGAACATCTGCAACATGTTCGGATCAACCTTGAAATGACTGCCTCGCTAAGCGGAAAACTAATAGATAATGAACACGCGATGGAAGACCAAAAACTGATGTTGTCAAATTTAATTACAAATGGTAAAAGGAAACTAAAACAGGTATCCGAGGACTTTCAATAACTCATATCGATTTGCCAGGAACAAAAATATATTATTTTAATTAATTAAGTAGAATTAATTAATTGCTACAACAAAAGGGAAGGCATAAAATAAAAATGAATTTTCAATATTGTTTAGTATATAGCTGCCACGTCGTTTTAGAAAATCAGTTTCTTCATCGGTCCTCTTAAAATTACAAAACCGAATTAAACATTATCTTTTGTCACTAATGTTTATAATGTAAAGCCAATTTGAACAAATATTTTGGTAATTAAAATATAGGTTTTCGATTAAATTTCTTGCAAATTAAAGATAGTAAATATCTCATGAGAGAAAGAATAACACATAATTATAATTAGGATTGTAAAGTAAGGATTTTTAAACAGAATTCTCAAAAAAAATCGATAAATATAATCAACAACGACATATGTCGTCTGACATTATGACTCAAATTTATTTTTGATCTATAGCAATAACATAAAATGTAATGAAATACAGAATATTCACTATTGCTATAAAAATTTAAAGAGATTAAAATGCCCACTGATCGTATTCTGAAACATGAAAATGACAAGAATATTGAATCGCTTTGTTAAAAGGCAGTAACTTATGTTCTCAAATTCATTACCTATTATCTCCTTTTATTTTAATTATTTTACGTATTCCATTTCTACGCAGTCACTTAAAATTTCAATTGATAGTTTGGAACACCCATTTTCCACCTACAGTGAACGAATTAAAAATATCCAAAGTATTGGAAAATGTATTCCACCTAAATTTCCTTTCCTAGTTCGTGTTAAAACCTTTACAGAAAACGAGCTTAACCATAAACTCCATCCCCTGTCAAATCGGAGAAGCGTACAAGATCGTTGTCAACTTTATACAATTTTAAATATCTCAGTTGGCTTACCCTACTTACAAGAGCAATTATGTTTAAATTGTCCCACAGACCAAACAATTAATTTATCCAAATTGTGGCATTAATTAAAGAACTGTTTTGAAAGTCTGATCTGATTGATGTGCTTGTTTCTGAATGACGGCTGTTCAAAAGCTTTAATAATACAAAACTCAAAAATATTTATTTTAGAAATAAACTATTAATTATGTTATAAACTATTTATTAATTATGCGAATATATTGTAATGATTTTTATTTGCTTAATATACAAATATTTAAAGTTTTCCTAAGAACACCCCTTCAGTTCACCTACTTGGCGCCGTGAGATCTAAGGGATCAATTTTTATTTTGTGGCTTCATGACATTTTATTCATGATTATTTTTTATTGGTACACTAAGCGAATGCTGGTGCTTTTTGTATAGTCTTTGAGGGGAAGTTTTTGAAGATCGAAGGAATGTGATGTTTTTTATGAGTGTTTTCTCAGAATTCAAGTTTTTTTAATTTTGACGGCTTCCAAACTGTTCATTATCAATCCTTTATGAGGAACCGAGTGTATTAGTTTTAATCTACGATTATCGAAAGATTGATTAGTATTAATTATGGTTGGTGAATTCTGAGAAATTCTATTCTTTGAACAACGGCAAAGTTCCTTTTTACTTATATTTAGGTTTCTTGACCTATGTATTTGCTGTCGCAGTGTCCACAGGTTATTTCGTATGCTCCGCTCTTTTCTAGTAAATTACTTTAAGTTTTTGAGTTAAGAAAGATTTAACCGATGTGGTTATCAGTATAAGACAGGTTTTATATGTATGGGGAAATTATTTGTGATTCTATTGGAAACAGGGCCAAGTTACAATATTTTCTCTCAATACGTTTTCAGTGGAGTGAGTTTGAAATGTGTTTCTTCTTTTCGTTTTCTTTTTATTATTTTTTAATTTTATCAATAAGTGTGCATTCATGTACATTGTTAGTAGCAATTCGTTTTATAATTTTTATTTTGCCGATGTTAATCACTCGGTTTAGCATGGAATGGAATCTGGCAAATTTTTTGTACGTGAGGATGAGAAAATTTTTCAAGAGTGAATATGATATTTTTGTGAAGTGTATTAATATATAAGAGAAAATAATCTATGTAATTGTCTATCCGTACCGTAAATATACAAAATATGTCATCGACGTATCTATACCGGCTGAGAATGTACGATTTGGTATGATTAGAATTTAAAAGATCCCTATCTTAATTATCCAAAAACTTATCTGCCAGATAGGTGAAAGTGGAGAACCTATGGTAATCCATCACACTGTTCGTAAAAACATTTATAAAATTCAATATAATTTTGACTAGTACGTACATTAAATATTTTAACCATTTTTTTAATAAGTTCATCGATTAATAGAAAGACAAAAATATTTTTTGTATCGTGTACCTACTGGGACGTTTGTGAACAAATTAACTATATCAAAGAAACAATTTTTGGAATATCCGGTAGATATATGTAGGTTTTTTTATTCAGGTGGTAAATTTAAAAAAAAATAGAGATGCGAACACGGAATACGTGTCGCATCAATATTCTTACTATTCTCAAACTTGCCGGTTTGGGGCTGGGTGGGGAATGGGGCTGGAATGGGGCTCAAATCACCGACCACCAGATCACTAGGCGTACGTCATGACCACCACAGCAACAAGTTACTCATTCAAATTCAATGCTATTTCTTAACAGTATATTTTGGTTCGAATAGTTGAATCGAATAGTAGAAAATGTGACTGTATTAAGTGATTAAGTTTTTTACATAGTTAAAAAGCGCTGACATATTATGATACTACTGGCCTATGATACTAATAGATAAGTTTGATTTGTGGATTTTGTCTCGTTCATAAAGTCTCGGAGCTTGTGAATAAGATTGATTTAGAAATTGTCCACAATTATTATTAATGGTTAGGCAATGTCTAATTGTCAATATTTTAATAATTAATCATTTATTTACTTAATAATTTTCTTGACATTTTAACATGAAATTATTTTTAAGAATTGAAAAATTATCATCAGGAAGAAATTCGTTGACCTCATCTAAATATTCGAATTTGTGGAGAATATCTATACTGTTCCCTTTGTCCGATCTGGTTAATATGAAATCTTCAGTTTTTATCGTATTTCTGATATTTTTGATGATTTTTTGTTCACGTTTGATTGATTGATTGTTGTTTTTCATGTTCGTTCATACTAACCCAACATAGATTATAGCTACTCCACTCGGTTCCTTATAAAGAGTTTGGAAACCGTCGAAATCCATAAAAACTTCAATTCTGACAAAACACTCATAAACAACGTCACATCCGATCCTCAAAATCTTCCCTTTAAAGACCACCGCGTCCGCTTACTCTACTCCAATAATATGAGGGACTGCTCCTCCTCTCGAAATAGATATAAATTTAAATCAACATATGTGCATTACAAAGTTTAATTTAGCTTAAATTAAAATAATCACGTTGCACCACAAAGTAACTGCCATTTCAATTAATATAATAATTTATATTCGTCTTCATTTAAAACTATCATATTTGTAATCTACTCGGATATTTAAAAAAAATGTTTTATTTTGCGGTTCGTTTCGACATTGTATACATTTTTCACAAAGTCAATATACTTATTGGCTATATATAATAGTTTATGTCACACTATTTACTAGTACAAAACGTTTTTTGTTAAATTTGTTTAAATACTATGCAGCTCTCACGCCAGCAGACAGCTGGCAGGAGTTTGCGGTCCCACCCTTTTAGAAACGTTTATCGTATGAATAAGTAATGGGTGAATCTCCATTTTGTACTTGCCTTAAATCTCTGCCATTATGCCTAAATGTCCGGAGACAAAATAAAGCATCCATTTGGCCGGGAAAAACCAAGTGCGGTGTTTACGCACGATTACGTAGGTACTCTCTCTGCCTGTATTTGGAACCGTTTCTCGGCTGCGCGCCACCCTACTCTCGTGGTATTTGTGACCACTTAAATAGAATAATAGAGTACAACTGGCTGGCACGGCGTTTTTTGGGTTAAGAATTAAGTAAAAAATAAGTTTGTGGGGGACACAAAGGTTCCATTGTTTTGCAATAAGAACCATGTTTGCATTTAATCTAGGCTGGGACGTCCAGGGGGGGGGGAATGCCGTCTATTTTACTTTTCAGGTCCTAAGGAATAAGTATGCAAAATTTGGGTCAGATCGGTCAAACGGTGTAGATTTGTACAGAAAATATATCAGAGGGATGGGTGGGGTAAAGGGGATGGGTAATATCGCCTTTGTTACCCGCCGGAATGACTAATAATGAAGAAGTACGCAAAATTTGCACAAGAGCAGTGTGCCCAACGGGAACATTTTAGACAACGAATCCATCCCTCTGTTGATTATAACCACAAGTAGCCACACTATATGCATTCAGCATCGTCATCATCTTCTAAGGAAAGTTTGCCATTCTTTTTGAGAAGCTTTCTCTTTTTCTGTATTTCTAATTTTAATTCCAAATCTTTTTATGCCCTCTTATTTTTTTTCTTTTAATTCTGTGGCCTTTTTTAAAGGCCACAAGTTCATTTTTATGTGGCGACTCTGTAATGATTGCTGTTTTCCCTCTTCACTTAGAGATTCTTTTTTTGTTCTGTTCTCCTTGGGCAGTGGCATTATTTGTTCTGGAGTTGATGTAAAAGACGAGGGTCTATTAGTCATCCAAGAACAACCAGGTTGTGGAGAAAGTTTCCTTGTTAGGGTTGGTTGTCTGGGTGGCGTCTTTTAGATAGGCTCAACTTCTACAGGTTCTTGTCGATGTGGCGTGTTGTCATCCTGAAATATGGCTTTATCGACTAAAGGTATCTGAACAGGTTCAGGATTGTAGTTTCCTCGGGTACAAAGTCTGCATCAGTAAATATATCCTTATTCATAGGCCAAATACCTGTGGCTCTATATGCATTAATAGCAGTCGTCATAGTTGCTGCAGATACAAAAGCTATTCCGAATAGTGCAATGGTTTGAAATTGTGTCACAATTGGGCCATTTCAAAATGTTTTGAAATGGCCTACCTTCTTTTGAAACATACTATCGTTCCGATTACCCCAATATTTAGAAACATGCCTTTCTATTGTAGTCTGTAGAACGTTGTGTAAAGTGGCTGCTTTCTTATAGCCCATTTTTCTTGACACAACACTGTGTACAGCTTTTTTCATTTCTTCCATAGAACATGAATGCTGATCTGTAGCCCTTTTATATGTGCGAACCCTATTGACTGAAAAGAAATAAATAAATATATATATATATAAATAAAGATATAAAAAGCAATTTGTTTGTCTTTAAAAAAGTTATTTTAGTTGCCTTAAAAGGGGCATCAAACGATACCCTTTTATGTCCCATTGGTACTTTAACAACAAAACATAAACTGACAACATCTTACCTTTTTCACAGACAATCTTGTATTTATAATTATGAAATGCAGAAGGTACTGCTGCAAAACGAAAAATTAACCACCACAATATATAATTCAGTTCGAGAAACAATTACTGTTTAATTTCACGTATTTTTTTTTAACGAAAGCACTGTTTTTAGTCTTTTTTTAATATAGCATAAACGGCTGTCGAAATGGCGTGGATCGCATGTGAAGGTCACGTGCCGACTGACGACCAATTAAAGCGAGCCCTTTGAAACATTGCACGAAGTTTCGTTCGAGCTGTCATAGAGATTTCCCGCTATGCCCCGCTACCCCACTATGCCCCCTCTCCCCTACCCATGTACAATATCATTCCATTTGACTAGCATGATACATCATCCTTCCAATGAAGATGAAAAAGATTATTAGGTACTTATTTGTTATAAATTATACTATCTTAGATATTTCTATTTATATATGTATTATTGTACCGCGATTCGTTTCTTAACCCTCCGGCACATAAGGCACTCTACTTGATGGCAGCCTTCAAATCTGAATGAGTGTTGATTTAATAAAAAAAGAAACTGACGCGTGTGTGAAAAAGAATAGCCAGCAGGCACCAGCGCCAGCGTGAAGGTTCCGCGCCGCGCCGCGCCGCGCCGCCGCCGCCGAATCAACACCTTAATAGTCGGGCCGCGTTTGCGGAGATTTATGGCGCAGGTCTGCCCGTCCCGCCGACGCGAAATTCATTCTTTCTGCCATAAATTCAGCAATTCGAGCGGGCAGCCGTTTATTTCACTTACTTTTATGCGGCCGGCTTGAGTAAACACGTCGCGTAAAAAAAACATCGACGGCCAGAAAGGCTCTCGCTCTCCGGGATTACAATCGCCCCCGCCATTTCAATATCTACGCCTCAATTTATCGCGAACTGTATCGGCTGTACACAATCGACTAAGCCCCGGCTTTGCGACTGACCATTCGCCGCTGAAGAGAAGCGCTATTTTTCAACCGAATGCGATATTATTATTAATATTGACAAGCCGCGATTGGACAAAATGGTTATTATTTTTACCCCAGTCATATTTTGAATTTACTGTAATATTACTTAAACCGATAAAGTTGTTCGTAAACCATATACATGTACTTTATATGGTTCACGAACATATCCTGAGGATAATAATTCTCGTTATAATGAAATGTAACGGTCGTAATATTTTCATTTTTAATATTTAATGCACATTGGAACAGATCGAAATTCTAATTATCAGAGACAAAGAGTATTTTAAATTTTTAAATAATATTGATTTTTCCAAATATTTTGTGGAAAATGATCATCATTTGATTACAATTTGGGTTTATCTATTTTACATGCAAACATTTAGTGATGGTCTAGAATCGTTAAATATAATTAAAATATTTTAAAATAACCAAAATATCATAAATAACCCGTTAAATTTATCCACCAGTTGTAAGTTCCATTAAAAAATATTTTTATAAAGTTATGACCTTTTATGAATGCAATAAAATTATTTTTTTTATTTCTCTAACCGTATGCTCCATTTGTGGTCTCTAAGATATCTTGTGTAAATATAATATGTTAATCGAAGAAAGAAAGTTTTGTTATCACCACGCGATCCTCCGTAATATACTTGTTGGCTATGTGACTAAAAAATACACCTCGATAAAATTATTCCTACTAGAAATATTTCACTTGTACTAGGTCTCAAAATCCATCGATTTACTTACTTACTTACTTACTTACTTACCATCACGCCGTTTCCCCGAGGGGGTAGGCAGAGAGGATAGAGCGCCATACTCTTCTGTCCTGACATACAACTTTCGCTTCGTCTACATTCATACATCTTCGCATGCAAGCTCGACGGTTGTTCAGACTTCTAACAGGACCGTCTTCCAGTATCTGGTTAATCTGGTCATGCCACGTCTTCCGTAGTCGCCCTCTTTTTATGGCGCCGTCAACACTTGCATCATATATCTTTCTTATCATTCTTTCCTCATTCATTCGCTCAACATGCCCAAACCACCTGAGCGACCCTATTTTTATTCTCTGTATTATGCTACGATCAGCTTTACATTCATTCCTAATATCTTCATTCTTTACTCTATCATACATGGATTTACCTCACATACGTCTAAGGGACCTCATCTCCAATGCATTCAATCTACTTTCGTTCCTCTTCTGCCAGCTCCAGGCTTCACTTCCATACATTAGTGTCGGTACCGCCATTATGTACCGCCAGTTTTGCCTCGGTAGACATATTTCTATTAGATATTATTGCATTCAAAGCACCGTTCACCCTATTCCCGGCAGTCACTCTCCTCTCTGTATCTTTCTCAACATTCCCTCTTCTATCGAACATACTTCCCAAGTACACAAACTCATCTACTTGTTCCAAACATTCATTGCCTACTAGTATTTCACAACCGAGCCGAACCTCTGATACGCGAGAGCAAAGTCTCATCCGTGTGCAGCACCTACGAATGTGCCTCTCGGTCTTGCGCTACTCCGTAGTGTAAAACTGAACAAACACAACGAAGCATTACGTGATCTTATTTCGGTTTTACTTGTCTAATCACATTAAACTCCACGCGAGCTTTGTTTCAAGCGCAGGCTGAATTCTTAGCAAAACAAAACACGTATCGCTTGGAGCACTGCCATCTGTGAATTTCAATAAGAAACAAATGAGAATGACAACACGCGTTTCTCCGGAAGAAAATGCATCGTGTTTATGATGGGAACCATTTTCTCTGTCGTAATGTCGGCAAACCGAATGACAGCATATTTCATTTCATTCACCATGTTTTTAAAAGGAATAATAATTCAAAATATCTTGTTGAATTCTGCAGCATTAATAAAATTTACACATTCTTTAAATTGGGCTACGGAACGCTATCACAGGAAAAAATTTATATGCGAATGTTTTTTTTCGTGATTATCGCAAACCATTTGGTTATTTATTTTATTTGAACATATTATTTAACATATTTATGTATCCGTTTAAGATTACATATTTATCCAACCGGTATCGAAACCCGTGAAAAATAACTAAATATTCCTTAACCCTTTAGCCGCATTGTTTTTCTCATGTACAAGGGCGTAATTCAATAATTTGATCGACAAGGAATGGATTTTATTCAACAAAATTTAACAGAACTATGATGTGTTGTTATTATTTGATGATATTTTTAAAGAAATTTGTAAAAATAAAAAATATGCACACCCCTTTAAAGTTCATGTTTATGTTGTTTATCCGCATGAAAAAGATTTCACGATCTCAACCTTGGATTACGAATGCGAATGGTCAGATGCTACGAGTTTTCGGTATTATTTTACAACTTGAGGCATTCAAAATGTGGATTTATAGAAGAATAATCAATATAAGCTGGACGGATTGTCACGAATGAAGATGTTATAAGATGTTATGGTTTGGATGAATAAAGAAAAAAGTTATGATAAATAAAAATCCGAAAACTTTAATATCTCGGGCATGTGATGGGGTATCCGAAGAAGTATGAGATCTTGCATCCCATAAAGATTGCCGGAAGTTGGGGCACTGGAAGAAGGAGAACATCATCACCGAAAAAGATGAGACAGTGGTTTGGCAAGTCGACTGTAGAGTTGTTCCGGGCCGCAGTTAACAAAGCAATGTTGGCTATCATGTTGGCTATTTGTTAACAGTTAACAGTTAACAAATAGCCAACATGATAGCCAACATCCGTTGAACGGATAAGGCATGAAAAGAAGAAGAAAATGAATAAATAAATAAATAAATAATTATTTTAAAAATTTGAAATCATCATTTGCTTAGTTATCGAGTCAAAAAGCAACCATGGTAACTTCTCGATGGTTAGTCACACACAAAGGAAAGAATCAATTGGAAAATAAGAACCTTAAATTCATATAAATACCTCATAATCTACAACTCTTGCTTCTAGACCTCTACATATCCATAAAATATAAACAATAAAGTTAAAATGCAAACATCAACACGTGACCTGCCATAAGGATGACAAAGACACAAGACTTCACTCGCAAAGCCTTATCGACTTCAGAATTTCTGATAAATTATAATAAATCGGTTCCGTCGAGTTTAAGGAACAAAATGTAGGTAGAAATTGGGTGATTTCTCAAGAGGAGATGATTAGGTTTTTAATTTTTTTTGTTAGCATTTATTTAGGTACATATTTAACTCAATTTATTCGGAAAATTTGTAAAAAAAAAATAGCTTCGTCATATATATATATATTTCCGTGGAGCTCCTCCTCTATGACTGAAAAGCAGCATTCCTTGGAACACTTTTATTCTCTTAGGTAACTGTATTAGTCGCAATAAGGCTTGCATGTAACTTATACCTCTGGAACAATTCATTATCGCAAATAACACTCGAAGAAAACTCGCTAGAGATCATTACGCTCGCGCTCGTTAGAAGATCACCTCTTTTTTGCTAAAATACCTTGAAACTCAATTAAATTGAAATGAACCACTTTTTTAAATATTTGTAATCCAGCAGCTTGCATTATGCTCAATACTGCATTACGTGCTCATTATCATGACTGCTTAACTACATTCCTTTTTCATTCATAACAATTTATTTGAAACAAATAGAAATAAAAAATATTTCTCATAATATTTCTACTGCATTTATTATCACATAATTCAGAGTATAATATGTATCGCGTTATTCAGCCAAATAAATATTTTACTTCACTTTTTTGGCTTAAAACTTTTTACATAAAATTCATGCTTAGTACCTACATCGTAAAATGAGTTTTATGAAGGAAATAAGGCTGAATTCGCTCGCTAAGAAAAATATGTGAATGATGCTCGATACTTTAAAACAATATCTAAGTAACTAATCATAATCACTTGCGATTGTTTTTTAATAAATATAAAATTTAGCGCACTGTTGACCGCATTCTGAAGAAATGTTAAAGGAACAGAAATGGGAATATTTCATAAACGATTAATGAACACTAAACAGAAGATGATTTTTTGCGTAAATTTCTTGAATTCCATTTCCAACGTAAATATTAGGTCCTTACATATGAAATTGACGTTTTACCGTACTGGCAAATTTGATCTCAAATATCTTCTCTTTGGTTAGGAATTCCAAATCCAAATTTTTACAGCTATTTACTCATGTATTTGTGTTTTGAAAATTATAATTCATTTGTTTTTTCCTCAATTGTTTTTTTCTTTGCGAGACTCAGTTTACAAAATGAAAAACTTGAAATATCGCGTTATTTACGAGTACGAGTTCCACCGTGGCACCAGTGCTGCAGAAACGGCTCGAAGGATTAATGATGTGTATGGCGACGGTGCCGCAAAAGAAAACACAGTGCGTTTTTGGTTCCAACGTTTTCGTTCTGGAAATTTCGACCTGCAGAACAAGCCCCGTGGACGGCCGGAGACCAAAGTTGATAATGAAGAATTGAAGGCTATTGTGGAAGCGGATCCATCGCAAACCACATCCGAGTTAGCTGCAGGCTGCGGTGTTAGTGATAAAACTGTTTTAATCCACTTGAAGCAAATTGGTAAGGTGAAAAAGCTTGAAAGGTGGGTACCTCACGAATTGAGTGAAGCAAATCAACAAACGCGAGTTACTTGTGAGCGTTTGGTGGACTAGTGCTGGTGTCGTTCACTACAGCTTTCTTAAATCTGGCCAGACGATTACGGCAGATGTCTATTGTCAGCAACTGCAAACCATGATGGAAAAGCTAGCTGCTAAACAACCGAGGCTGGTTAATCGCTCTAGGCCACTGCTGCTTCATGATAACGCTAGACCACACACTGCACAACAGACGGCTACCAAATTAGAGGAGCTTCAATTGGAATGTCTAAGACATCCACCGTACTCTCCGGACCTTGCCCCAACAGATTACCATTTTTTTCGAAATTTGGATAACTTCTTGCAAAGGAAAAAATTCAACTCCGATGGGGCAGTCCAAACCGCCTTCAAAGATTTTATTGATTCCCTTCCGAATGGTTTTTTTAGTAAAGGGATCGATGAACTACCTATGAGATGGCAAAAGTCCATAGATAGCAATGGTACATACTTTGATTAAATAAATATATTATAATAAAAAAAAATCGACTTTATGTTCCTCCCATACTAAACGTCAATTTCATATGTAAGGACCTAATATAAACAAATATGTATAATATTTTTTTGATAATCTCTGCTCGGTTTAAAATTTAATTAACCTTATTGAATGATGAACCAGATGTAATCCTATCGGGACGGCATTTTTCTGAAATAAACAACTCATATTTATAAATAAATAAAAGGTTGAGTGATCCAGTAAAAGGCTAATTTTATTTTAACCTTAATAACAAAAGGGAACAACCCTAATTGGCACCATTCACAAATCAAACATTTCCTCTTATGAAGACTCAGAATAATTATTCGGAGTGCGATTTTTCAAAGATAAAAGCAATATAATATGAATGATTCAGATCACGCGTCGGTCGAGAAAGGGGGAAGATATGCCGGTTGATATGCATCTGGTGAAAGATCAAAGAAAATAGATTCGATTTCTCGCTCTTCAATTTTAAGTTTTTCGTGCGGAGACTACTGTAATATTTCAGAAAAAGATGGTTACATTGAAAGAAAACCTTAAAACGATGGAAAATATTGACATTTTCTTCCTGATTTTGATAGAGCCGTGAATTTTTTAAATCTTTTTATTGTGCGTACATATTTATGTTTAAATTATCAATTTTCGTAAATTACATACATATGTGGATTTTAAAATACTTGTATCACTGTTGTAATATATTTAAATATAAAAATTAAAAAACACAATGTTTTTTATGAGAGTTCAATATTTTATTAGTCTCTTACAGGACGATCGTTTCGGCTGTTTAGGCCATTATCAACTGATAAACATAGCTATTAATTATTCTTGAGTTTATATACAAATATTTTGGAAAAACCTTAATAATGATACAAAGGATACAGTTAATAGCTTTACAAATACATAAAATAATTGGGTGTTTACCCTTTTTAAATTATTAAGATATGGGCAATTAAACATTATAAGGATGGATTTCAGGTAGTAAAGGTATTCTCAGAATTGCTGATTACGGGAATACCAGGTCAATACAACAAGTTCAGGTGACATTTTCATTATAATCAGTTGATAATGGCCTAAACAGCCGAAACGATCGTCCTGTAAGAGACTAATAAAATATTGAACTCTCATAAAAAACATTGTGTTTTTTTTAATTTTTATATTTAAAATAATGGAGTTCTTTGCAATAAATAACGTCAGTGTTCAAAAAATTAAAACATCTGTAATATATTTGTTTGTAACGGCAAATGCTGGCAAAATATAGTTCTCATACGCCATACACGAGTATTTCTTGTAATGTAGTGAGACAGGTAATTTTATGTCTGATAAGGAGAAACTGCTCCAACGACAACTCGGCAAGAAAAGATGAAAAGGGATGACAAAAAAAACTAAATGGAACATTACCGGTGATTAAATGTTAAAATTAATTAATAAGATAAAGGAACGTGGTCTTCTACATAAAATCATTAGAGAAAATGCACTGGCCTATCGTAGGTATACTGTTATATATAAAATAATATCAAATCTGTTATATCAAAATGGCTCAATTGAGTATTAAAGTGATATAAAAGATAAAATTGCACAGTGCATGACAAATGTTTGGCTCCAGAGCACAGAAAACAGCTGCGGCAAGATGAAAAAAATATTATTGCACAGGTGGTGGCCGAGAGGCGTGAGTTCAGCATCATGTGAAACTCGGTCCCCAACTAGGCAGAATTCGCCATGATAGTGGAAAACAGGGTAAAACAAAAAAAAGTCTGGTGAGGGCTGCCTCCGACAACCACGGCGGAGTCTTGGCTCCCTCCGGCCGCCGGACGCCTTCGACGCAGAGCCAGCCTCGTTGAAGCCCCCAGCGCGGAGAGCTCACAGGGAGAGCTGCAAGCCTCACATGGCGCGGGCCAATCCCATCTTAGCTTTCGGCTTCTGGGCACACACAATTTTTTACGCGCAAATGAATCTAAATGGCCATGAAAATATGCCCGCCGGAATCTCGCGATCGCCTGGTGGGCGCATTCAAAATCCCAAGGTGGACCATGTTAAAAAATAACGTGGCAATAGGTTGAATGTAGAACTTTTTCAAATACAATCGCACTCATGTTTTGTTCTGCATTATTCGTGCAATTGTGCATTTTAAATTGTTCACCAAGGCGACAAGAAAAGCATTTTAAGTTTTAAATGCCGTTTTTCATCGATTATAAGTCGCATGCTTTGGTTTCTCCGAATTCATGATACGTTCTATAATCGTTTTTCGAAAATGCAGTAATTTTTATAATCCTCTTGACGTCTCGGTTAACTAATGACTTCCGTTGATACCGTGGAGGATTTGTCAGGGTCGGCAATTTATAGGAACCCTCCTAAGAGGGAATCCGCCTCTCTCACGCAGCTTCTTCAGTGTACCGAGAAATGTCGCGATATACATATATAAGAATGGAATATAAGTGAGCACACTGATAATCAAAAATAAAGTAACCACATGGTTTGAACTGGGTTTATTGAGGCGAGTTTAAAATGACTTCGATTAATGATTACTATGCGATGTCATCAGTGGCGTGCGAGGAGAGAATGCACAAGAGTTGGTCTCTTTTTGGAGAGGTACAGTGGATACGAATGTATTCTTATAGTTTTAATATACTTAACAAATGTAATAAAACTATATTTATGTAATATTAAATAAATAAATGTCAAAGTGAGGGAACGGCGTGAACTCCGTACCCACTTATCGGGTGAGATCATTATACGTTCATACATATGTCGAAGAAATACTTCACCGTAAAAATATCTCCGACATTCAAAATAACGGATGGGTGTCAGCCGCTTGGAAGGCAATCCTGTGGACGTGAACAATAGTGGAATACTTTTAAGAAATTCTGCACCACTAATGCCCCACATGCATTAATGGTAGGATAGAAGGTGAAATTCAAGTCAACAATTTCTGATTTCAATAGATCTGAAAATCGGACGCTGAATTTCTCAAGTGTCAGATTCTGGTGATGATACTGCAGAAGGTAATAGGTACATAAATAATATACCTAATTTAAATGCTTTTAATTGTCATTTAATGACTTTTTTGTGATACTAAGGGTTTATAATTTTTATTACGGTTGTTCCGTATGTCCACAGATATTACATATTGTTTCGTGATCGCTGACCGCCGGTCAAAATAATGAAGTGTTATTGATCGAAATTGGCGTTCGAGGAATTTTGCTCGAATTGCTGGCCAGGATTTTAACTTACAAAATCCGAACCAGTCGACAATTAGAACCACGGAGCTACGTTATCTTTTCTATGTTGGAAGATTGACGTTTCTCGTACAGTTTCAAAAACTAGGACGTATTGAAGTATATTAACCATGCAATCTGAAATATTAAAAAATGTAAATATTTAAAAAATCTGATTCAGAGTATTTTTTTACGCTTCAACAGGCCAGGAGGCCCAATTACAGAAGCGAAATACATCAAAAAATACTCAGCCTTGAGTATATTACATTTAAAATTGTGACCCCACCGAGAATCGAACCCGGAACCCTCGGTGTGGGAAGCCAGTGTCATACCCACTACGCTACGAAAGCCGCCTCCTAATTTTTAAAATTTAAATTTAATTTTATTAAAAACACATAAAGTCAATGTTTTTATTTTATTTAATAACAAATTTGAAATCATCTCATTTAAAATAAAATGAGATCAGCTATTGGATAAGAAGTTATGGCCGGACATTCGAAATTATTATTATTTGGGAATGGGATAGGTAATTAAAAATTAGGTAACTTTCAGTGCTAGCTTGAATGAGATTGCAATATGCACCCACTATGAAGAGAAAAAGTGTTAAAATTAGCTGATATACTTTACACAACGTGGCTGGCAACTGGGAGTAACAGTTTTCCATGAAAATTCCAGACCGTAGAAATGACTTTTACATACAATATTACGTAGCAGCCGTGAGATGAAATTTGATGCAAAGGTAACACATAGTTCTAATATGTATGCTAGTACTATTCTTCTTAATAGTCTAACTGGGACCACCTTTCTCCAGAGGTTCCTACAACTATTTCACTGAAAACTATTAAGGTACTAACTAGTACCATTAATGTAGAGCAAAAGACGTACATAGGACACAATTTAAATAATTATCTCCCAGCGTACCTACATTTGAATAATCGCCGACCTAGATTGAGTACAGCACTATTAGGAGCAGTGTTCCAATTTTGAAATTTTTGACAGTATTTGATTTAAACATTTTTACTTTATATAAATTTCATTATATCAAAAATACAAATATGACACACGCTTCAAAATAGCAAAACTTTTGTAGCAGAATTTTTTCTTAAAATAATACTATACCTAAAAACATAAAAATATAAAAAAGAAACAACTTAAAATTTGAAAATTAACCGGAAAATATAACAAAACTAAAACTTTTCTTATATATAGACACCGATGTGATATTACGAGTTTGTGGCATATAAGAGAAAAGACAGCAATATCCAAAAAAATGAGGCGATCATCGAGGATTACCAATTTATAGTGTAAAAAATTTTAGATTCTATGGGAAATATAGCTAATAAATTTATAATAAATGTGATTTTGGAAGGTATAGATACAAAAAAATCTTCATTTTAAATTAAAAATCCTCAAAACATTTTTTATTTTTTTGTATATTGCTGCATTTGCTTTTATATCCCACATATGATGATACAGTTTACTTTTTGTTAATTTTAATAAAAAATTATTACTTTACAAATCATTGTTGAATTTATTAATTATTCGTGGCTCAGTAATTATATTATTCACTCGTCCTTCCACCTAAGTACACATTCATTGTGAACCCAACAATCGGATGAAATAGTAATGATGAGGGTCAGTATTAATATTTTCCTTATTAAACGATTATATTAGATTAAATCAAATAGGTACACTGGGAAATACTTTTTTGATTACCTCAAATTTTTATAACATTTCACAAATCATCTGTGTATTGTAATGTTCCATATCGTTAGTCTATTCTGTTTACATTATAATATATTACTGCATAATATATTAATTCACGCAATAGCATTACAAGTATTCGCGGATCATAGTATACTTTTGTTTATTTTTATTTATTCATGGAATCTCAACAACACAATGATAAAAAGTAAAATGAAGTAATGGACAATGGATATACTAATAACAGACATCCGCGACATAAAATTACGACATTACGAAATTAATTAAGAAAACCAATAAACCAAAATAAATAAAAATACAGAAAAACAAAAACAATCAATATAATACAAAATATATATCTAAAACAACTCAAAACAAAATAAAAAAAATGAAAAATAAAATAAAGTTATCAAAATACAAAAAAAGTCAAAAGGCAAAATGCAAAATAGGGCAGACGGGAGAGGGAGTGAGAGGAAAAATAGTGAGGTGACCAAGATTTAAGATTGATGAAGAATGTATGTAAATATATATATATATGGTGAGGGTAGAGAGTGTATTTAACAGTAGGTAATGTATGTATGTGTTGTGGTGCGCATGTGTAGGTACGTAATTGGCTAGTATGCTGAAGGACCCGCTGAAGACATTGAACTATGTAATATAGATTCATACTACATTTATAAACGTTGTGAAGTTAATATTAAATAAGTCAATATCGTTAAAATGATCATATAACGCTTTACATGAATGAGTTTTTTGCATCAGATGTTGTACTTCGGAGTACATGGAAGACCACGGTCTTTTAGATTAGTCTTGATGAAATATCAGAAAGGAGAGAAACCAGCTCCAAATGACTATGACAGTTAATGTGTCCCCGTAGTAACTTAAAGAGAAGTTTTTTCAATTGGTTGAGCAACTTTGTAGATTGACATTTATTTGTTTTAATCTACTTATATTTGATTAATTACACCGACATCTTTCGGGAAAACCTTTCCATCTTCAGCGTGTTTTATATTTGTCAAAATATCAAAATGAATGACTTTAAAAAATTATTTTAAATATTAATGCTGAACTTCTCGATTACACAAAATTATTGGAAAAATTTTTAGAATTGGACTTGTAGTTAAATTTAATTGATTATTTATAATATTTTGTTTACTTATACATCCTTTGCTAAGTCTTCTGTTAATCTGTTAAGATTGTAATTATTGCGTATAAAATTGCATTTCATTAGTTTGGTTTATTATATAAATAAACGTTTCATTGAATAATATGCCCAGACCTCTGTTCTCGGGGATATGTTATCCGGTTTGATTATGTATTGAGTAAGTATAACGAGTCGGACTTATATTTCGACGAAATCTTATCATTTGACAAATGTTGAGCTATAAGTATAGAACAGTTGTTTAATTTAATAAGATCGTCTTGTAATATTTGTCAGACAACAATTCCTATAATTTTCTGTATAGTTTTTTAATTCATCAGGAAAAATAAAACATATAAATCATTAAAATAATATGTAATACTGTTATCAATAATGAGAAAATATGTATCCAATATGGGTTCCCAAGTGATGCTTAGACGTAAACCGCTATTTTTACTTTTTTTCTTTTACCTCGTAGCGTCTGCTTGTCAGCTTGTCTGCTTGTCACTTGTCTGCCGAAAAAACTTTGGATCGATTTTTAACCGTTTTCCCGTGATTCAATCGAGCTGAAACTTTCCAGGCAGACTCGTGGTGACAAAATTTTTAAAATTATTATAGTATAATTTTGGATTTTTCGAAATTTTAACGGTTTTTATTACTCCGTTTCGTAGCGTTGCTGACTCGAGCCCGACGCGTGGAGTAAGCGTGAAACCTGTTTTAACTAATAAATGAGAAAGGGAGTATAATAAAAACTTGGTTTTTATGGGTTAGTTTTTTATCAGACAGATCTAATATAGTTTGTTGAGTAATATTCAATGTAAACATATTTAATAAACATATTTAATATATAATATAATATGTAATATAATATTAACATAATATAATATGTAATATAATTTTTGTCAACCTATTTGAATTTTCGGCGTACGTATACATAAAATATTTTTGATACAACGTCAAATTTGTTGAAATCGATCTATTTTTAACAAAGCTTAATAATAATTATTCTCTTAAATATTTTCAAACTGACTCCAAATGTATAGAAATCCATTAATTTATTTTTCAGTTTGAAAGCAAGGTTGCACTCAGACAATAAAATAATCGACGCATAAGCCAGTACTGACTGTTTAATGATTAAGTTTTATGTATTCTGAAGCATTTACGTTAACCATTTTCCATATTTTTAAATTATCTGGACACCTATCTAAGATAAAGCATACTGTACCTAAATAAGCTGAATAAAACAAATATATTTAAAAACAATAAAAATGTTTAAAATATTTTAACGAATGTAAAGTGTATTCTAAACTAAGTATATTCTTAATAAAAGAATACTCCATATGTGTATATGGAGCAGTCTTTATTATATTTTGTTGCATATATATGTGGAGTAGTACTATGGTGACCGGGACCTACGGCGAACTCTAGCCGTAAACACAGCCGTGATTCTAGCCAATCGGAGCCAAGTAACAGACCGCGCACCGCGTTGTTTCTCACACAGCATAACTACGTCATTTCGTCGGCGATCGTTGTACCATATGCGCTGAAATAGTCCTGTTAGTCAATTATCCTTGTAAATATGGTCAAATAAATCGTCGCATCTAACAATGAGTATTACTTAACCTGACTGTATTGTCGTGCCTTATCTTACTAGCTTTCATACACGCGACTCCACACACTGAATACGGAAGTGTTCTTCCGGTCGGCTGAGAATCTTTCGCGGTACAGCATCCACCGTCAATGTTCTTTATTTATTATTTTTGAAATGATGGATAAAAAAGGTCTGCGTATTAGAATTATCACACTTACCAACAACATGCATGTAACTTGTCTTCATGGACGTGTGGAATGAAGGCGCGTCTGCGGAAACCTCACAGCGGTAGCGACCAGAGATGGGCGGGGACACGGAGCGAAGCACAACCCCAGAGGGACCGGACCTGCTCACCTGCAATATCGTATAATACACTTATATCAGATGCAAAGAGAGAAGGTAGACAATATATTTCAATATTTATCAAGTCACTGAAAGGATAGGCCATTTGTACAAAAATTTTACTTTCTATTTCCCAATAGACAAACATCAAATAAAATCCATGAACTACATTACTCTGTTGTCTGTTTTTTTGATTTTGTCACAAATAAAGTAACTACGAGCATATACGTAGAATATCTTTATATTTCCAGTGGGTATTATAAATTAATGTATTGTATTTAAACAATGTTTGATGATGAATTTTTACATGCTTAAGGCTAGACAGCCGTTTCACAAACATGCTGATCTGTCAAATTACGTCGATAGATCATCCGCATTTAAGCCGTGTGCGAGATGTCATCTGAGCGCAAATCGAAAAATTACACGTTCGTTACATATGTATAACAGTAAAGGTACAGATACACATGCTTCTTTACTGGCATGCTAATGAGCATGCCACTAATAAGCATGCCCTAACAACTGTACACACTTGCTCATTACTGGCATGCTTATTAGTGGCATGCTCATAAATAAGCATGCCCAAAGCTAACAATCAAACACACATGCTCATTAGTGGCATGCTCTTGTCATAGAATAGAGACGCTCTTGTTCAAAATGGAAACTTTGCAAACTGAAATAGAAAATTCAAGTGAACCAATAAATCAAAAAAGTTCCCGAGTTTCCATCCGCACATTTTTGATTTTAGTTTATATAATTTTTATTGTAAGATTTGAATCATTCATGCCTATTAATAAAGTTTCGTAAACATTATTCCTCACTATATTATTTTTACACAACGGTGACCGAGTATTCCGCAGACATTCGTGATTCCTATAATAAGTCACGAAAAGTAATGTTTGAGAAGATCGCATCGATAATACTAGCCGCGAAGCCCGCGAATGACATAAGCATGCTCATAAATAAGCAAGTCTGTTCACACATGCTCCAATGATACCCCTTCTCTATGGTGAATGACAGTGGCATGCTTATAAATCAACCGGCGGTTGATTTTTGAGCATGCCACTAGGTGGCATGCTCATTTCTAGCAATGTGCGTACACACATGCCACTAATAAGCATGCCACTGTCAAAGTCGATACTGCGCATGCTCACGTGCCACTAAAGAAGCATGTGTATCAGACGCTTAAGGTTTTGATAGAAAGAGATGGTCATATATTCTTCGATTCCATTGTCACTCGTCCCCGGGGACTACTACATCTGACAAAATATACAAAATATTTACTTATTTTAACTTTTGACAAATGATCTTATATTATTTGAGTAGACTTATTATTTTTCGTAAATAATTTAAGAATCATATTAATAATTCTGAACTCTTTTTTAAATCAATGCATATAATAATATGAAAATAACAAAACAATTGCCTACGCCCACACGTGGACTACGTATGTCAAAATGTATTATTTTAACTTTCGACAAATTCCCGTATTTTATTTGCGTCCAATTATATACATTCTGATATAAATGAATAATAAAAATCCACATTTTCGTAAAAAACGCCGAAACATGCATTTGCAGTGAGTGTGCCGCCTTAAAGCCGAGAAATATAAACGAAATATAACATTGTAGCAGCAAAGAAAATACCTTAATATATAAGTTTATTTTACTTCGATTCCTTTATAGAAACATATGACCAAAAACTATTTTATTTTTGGTTAAACATGGGTCGACAATTTTTTTATGTTACACATTTTTAATGAATAAACTTAATTTTTAAAATATTTTTTTAAGTTGCAGAGTCTAAGCATAAATTTATGTTTAGAATCGCTGTATTTTGGTTGAATAAACATCAAGTCACAGTAAAATTTTACTTATTCATTTCAACATCTCTTACGCGAAAATACATGAATTGAATATCAAGTTTTTGATAGGTATATTTTTTTCTACGTGTGAATATATTTTGAGATTAGTTTTAAAAAAATATATAACGCATGCACCCGCCTAGTTAAAGCCAATCTACATTAACATGATTAATACAAAAGATTAATGCTCTGCTTTGTGTTAAACAATTATGGTGAGGTATATCTTACCAACGTTTCCGAACGTTTGTAAGACGTTTGTAACGTGGAAAATATGTTCAGATATTTGAAAAGATTTTTTCGCCTTATAGTGGAATAAATCTGGTTAGCATCGATTGACCGGTTGTAAATCCATATTAATTTGTAAATAAAATAAGTTTAATTTGCGATAAAAAAATTGTATAAATATAATAAATTTGGTAATTGTCTAAACCGAGGTCTATGGAAAAATATGAAAAGCTCGGAGCTTGGTAAGTATTAAAAATGCTAGAGATTATATGTTTTGATTGAGCCGATTTAATTAGCTCCCGATCTTTCAATTCGATTATAGGTAAAATTAAATATTCATTGCGATGATTATTTTATTTCCTTTAAAATAATCATTTAATGTGTCTAAATTTACAAATGTCGTACAAATATTTTTGTAATTTCTATTATTATAGTGTACCTATTTTGGAACAATATTAGATTACAGAAATTGTTGTATACTGATTTATCCCTTTTTTACATTTTGACATCATTAACTATTCGCTACTTGCGAACCTTATTTATTTTGTAAAATATATATTAATCTATAAATTTAACCTTATTGTGATTCACTTTAAATATATATTAGGTAAACCAAACTATTTTACTTTTCTCCTTCTGGTTTATGTCCGCCCGGCGAACTTTAGTAATGGTGTTGGCGATCTTTATTTTCTTTGTAGCAGCTTCCTGATAGTTTCTTCAAATAGGATGATTTTTGTCTTTCAAGACTCTTTCTTCAATTATTAATATTAACCATTTAAATGCCATGAGCGTATTTACGCGCCAAATCATGTTTGTGATAACAAATTTTCTCCTTGCAGAGAATTGCACGATTTTCAATATCATATTATGTATATATTTCAATATCGTTTAAAGTCAGTCTGCTATTTATAGACGATATATCACAACATTTTGTATATTTATATTTACATACATTAAAAAAAAATTATATAAACTTATATTTATTTATATTTATATTTTAGTTGTAGTGTTGTAGTAAGTTGAAGTGTTGTACTGAGTCTTGCCACTAAACCGTATGGTTATACGTTTTGTAAATATTAACTCTTTGCGCCAGAACGAGCCATGAGGTCCAATAATTAAAGCAGAGAAAAACTTCACAAAAACACTCAGGTTTGATAACATAGGATCGAACCTGGAACCTTCGGTATGAGAAGCCAGTGACAAGCCCACTGGACTACGGGGGCCGTATTTAATAGTCATCTTTATATCCACATTTGAAATGCTTCAAGTAAGTTAAGCTTTGTTTCAATAAATATAAAATTAAAAAATATATTAAAAAAACATGAAATACTCAACATTGTATCATTATTATTCGCAAATTTTAATTTGGGTAAGAAGAGGGGAAATGTAGTAAAAAGCTCATCGGGATATTTATTTTCTATAGAAGAGGAGCAGTTTCCATTTAATATGCATCCTCAATAGATATATGTACATAAGGTACCTTTACTCTATTCAGTCATACTTCAGATTTTTTGGTACTCAGATTAAGATTTTTTAATCAACGTCACTTTTCGGGTACAGAAATAAAACTATTTAATATGTTTATCAATAAGGGTAATTAGGAAATTGGTAGGGTGATTTTACTGAAACTGAACTACAGCCACAATCTGTAGTTCAGTTTCATGTAATTCATTAATCTATCCGAACATGCTCCAGACGCCTTCACAATATTTGTCAGCTCCCTCTATCCCTCAGTTTGAATTTCAATTTAAGACCATACACGGTTACTCTCTGGAGACTTAAAAATAACTAATATAATGTATGCTTTGGGGTCAAGTATCGGGATACGCGATATTCCCACAGGATTTCAGAAATCGGAGTTACATAAATAAATAATGAGCACGGCAATTGAACCTGTAACCTGGTACTGGATATATAATAATATTATGCCTGAATTTCGGATTATTAGTTTGTCAATGTTTTATGAAGAATTTATTTGAATAATCATATTACACGTATAGTATCAATTCTTCACTAAATTTAATTTTAATAGAGCAATAAAATTTTAATTGAATATTATGAAATGGCGACGAAGAATTTTTTGAAAGAAACTTTTAAAAATGCCTGAAAGCTATTTATAAGTCATTATGGACCTTAATTATCATAAAATGCCCACTACTCCAAATTGCACAAATATAAGAATTTTAATTAGAACCCACTTATGTAAGTCGCAAAATTTAAAGAACAATTAATAATTTCTTGATTGAAATAAATATACATTTTTTAAGAATAGTTATAATTGTATTGTGAATTACAATAATTGTATGATTATCAACATTCTGAATCCAGAAAATAAATTCAATTTTTATACACGATTATGGTGATGCCTTCCGTCGTTAAGAAGAAGTTGCGAATGCACCCGATAATCGCGCCAGTGCAGCGCAGTGGGTGCGGAGTGCACGCCGTTCCACCGCTTTGCCATGCTCTCTTCATGACAGCGAACAAGCTAACTAATTAACCACTTAATCGCGGTTATATAAACTCACTCCAGTAAACTCAGTCCAAGCACATAAATATCATCATCATCTTCATCCCCTTGTCCTGGTAGATTCGGGTGCCCAGAGACTCAACAAGGTGCTTCCATATTCCCCTGTCTTGCGCTGCTTCCGCATGAGGCATTCCGCACGAACCAGTCTAGACCCTATGTGTTTTCATACACATTGTTTTGTTGCTTCTCCCAGCTTAATTTGGGGCGACCCACCAACCGTCTTCCTGCCGGGGTTACCAAGAGGGTTCTTCTTGGTATTCGCACATAAATATTTATTATATTTTATACTGCCAATGTGCTCCGTACTTGCTTGAGATCCTTTACACGATTCGCAGTTTTGTATATCGAGACAACATACTCCTCCCATAAGCTCAAACTTTGGCTCATATTATGGGGAGTATAATGTCTTTAAAATGTTATAATATAGAATCAATTTATTATAAAAAAACATTATGTATATACAGAATAAATAAATAAAAAATATACATGAAACACTGAAGGAGCCGGATGATAGAGGCGGACCTAACCTTATACATTGGTGAACGCCACACATAACAAAAACTATATAAACTGATAATGAAAATGTGAAACATTTTCTGACTCAGAACATTTAGCACCGAAAGGAAACGTCGAACTACAATGAAACCTCGTGTTCCAGATATAAACGATTATTTCATTTAAAAACATTAAATTATAAGACCAATAAAGCACATTTGACAGTCATTTGTACAACTAGGCTTATAGTCGGCACACATCTAAATCACAATATATTGTAGCGAATATTTAAATTAATTTACTAATAAATAAGTTTAACCACAGATATCTAAAAAAACAATTATCTAAGATATCTGATTTACGGTTACAGGAACTGACTACAGATTTCATAAAATCATTTCGGGCCTTAATAATGATCCCTCGGAACGCATTAACTGAAACATCAATCTAACGTGGCAAGCAAATCTTACATTGATTGATTCGCGAATAATTATTATAGGTTGGTTGAAGTTTTCTTTGAAAAAAAGACATTTCAAATCTGACCATTTTAGTCGGAAAATTCATATCATTTCGACAAGAATTTGTTAAAAAAAATTTATAAAGGAAATTTTTCGATAAAGGGGAGGAGAAAACTACGCCCAACTACTGTGCATTGGTATCAGGGTACAAAAGATGTGATTATTTTTTCTGAACCTGCTTTTATAAAATCTTAGTTTTTTTATAAAATATGACGTTTGAATGTTATTTCCGATGATTCAGTAAAATATTTATTGGAAGAGCAAAGAATAGCAGTAGTAAAATAAGTGCTTTTTTAGTTCTCGTACAATAATTACATTCTTACATTTGAAGCAACATGAGCTTCAAGCCGTCCAATTTGATGGCAGGGACAAACTGGCAGCTAACAGCATAAGTCAGGAAGCAATCGAAGGAAATGACATACGTAGGCGGAAGAAAGGAAAGAACGACTGGTTGCTGACAGATCAGGCAAATACCTAAATTCTGACACAATTTCTACTGTAAAAGAATCGCTATGATGGATAATTGAGATTTTACAAAAATAAGCGTTAAAGTTTTGATCTTTGTGCATTATTTCACAACATTAAGGTCAAATAATTTTTTCATTCAGTCCATGCAAACTTTATGAATGGTCCGCTTTTACAGAATGTACAAATTGTTAATTCCTCCCTGAAAAAATATATAACTGAATAAATTGGTGTCGCCCACTATAAATATCGAGGTCTCGAAATGAGAACACATTTTTTACAACTTTACAGCTACTTATGTATAAATATTCATCACAATAAATATTACAGATGAAAAAATATTTAAAATTATTGACATCTACCACGAGTTGAGGTATCATATATATATATATATATATATATATATATACAGTCTCCTGTATATCGTGAATCTTATGATTGTACTACCATCTTCATCATATACATACATCATGCTGCACAATCTACCCAAAGATACGGTACATTGCAAACTTTAATATGTTTACTATAATAGTTAACAACATGCAAATAATAAGTACATAATACAGGCAGATTCATAAAATTTAACTTGAAAGCAGTTTACTTTTATTTATAATTATTTTGTATTTCGCGGGCTTCACTTCCAGAATTCACCAGAAATTCCACTTTACTTCAGAGAACTAAAATTTACAGGCTTCACTTCCTGCGCACTTCTTCAGAACTTATCCGGTTCCTATAATTTTCCTTAGATAACAAGTTTTTTATTCACAATATTGGACTATTTTTTCTTTAAATCTTATTGAATTCATTATCTTGATATCACACCACCATAATATAGCACAGCGAGTAACGGAAAGATCTATCCGTAACCGAATATAGAAAATTCCACGGCAGATTTGGCTACTTTCGGGCTACGTTTCTCATTTCGAATTAATTCAATAAATGCAATGGCAATGGATACTGTGGAATTCTTGGAATAGAGGTCACGAAAAATAGACCGAAGAAATATCGGAAGGTCTACAAAGTGATGGACGGGTGACATCAAGAGAACAAGCGGCTAAATTGGATTCAGAAATCGGATCGGACCCTACGCAGAAAATTGGAAACGTCTGTGTCAACTGGCGTATTGTTATTATTACTAGAATCGTGTTAAATGGTTTATTTTGTCAAATTGTAAGGTTTGCATATTTTTCCTCAAAAATGTTAGTTTTCTTATTTACTTATAAATTTTTAATTGTAAAACAACACATGTTGTTAAGAAACAATGAAAAAATATACGTAAAATAAAATTATCTTAAATTCTTAATTGTTCCTACAGAAACACGTAGCATGCTCATTGGTTAAATATTATCTCTCATACAGACCACAATGCTTTTTTAAATGAAAAAAAAAAAAAAAAAAAAAAGATTATTACAAATACAAATGATATTTGTATCTTTTTAAATACATAATGAATTATAAGTGAGACATATCCTGAAAGACTGACACATTATGGTGAAAACTAGATATTTATTTATTTAATTAATATTCACGGAAGACCAACAGCACAACAAACGTAACACAAAAAATATAAAACACTAATATAATATAGATGACCAATTACAGGTCTCCAGTTTTAGAAAAATGTTAATAATGACAAATATGTTATAAAGGCATGTTAAGAATAATATAACAACAAAGAATGAAAATTTTAACAAAAGAAAAAGAGACTTAATTAGTAAGCAGAAATATGTACGCATGTTAAGAATAATAATAATAGAAAGAATAAAAAATTTTAACAAAAGAAAAAGAAACTTAATTATTAGCAAAAAAACTTAGCCATGTTAAGAATAATACAACAAGAAAGAATAGAAAATTTTAAACGAAAGAAAAGGAGACTTAATAAGTAAGCAGAAAAAAATTCTGCACTCAAAATTTTTCTTAATCTTGGCTGCACTCGAACAAATCAATATCCAATAATCTTATCAATTTATTGAATGCATCGCTTACCCTCAAGAAATATGAATTACGACGATAGTTGGATGAAGTAAAATCGAAATGAAAGACTGGGTTGTATCTACGAGACCTACAGGGAACATAGAATTTAAGTCTATTTAATAGTTCAGGACAGTCAACGTTGCCCGATAAAAAACTAACCCATAAAAACCAAGTTTTTACAATACTCCCTTTCTCATTTTCGGGTTTCGTGTCTACTAGATGCGTCGGAGTATTTTAATACAACTTGCTGAGTTGTATGAAAAAAACATTAAAAATTTGAAAAATCCAAAATTATACTATTATTAATTTTTTAAACGAAAATTTGATAAAAATTCTTGACTGTCGCCACGAGTCTGCTTGCAAAGTTTCAGCTTGATTGGATCACGGGAAAAGGGTTAAAAATCGATCCAAAGTTTTTTCGTCAGACAAGCAGGCAATCAGATGCCACGAGTTAAATGAAAGGGAGTATAAATGACGGACTTTTAATGTTTAAAATTCGGCTTTATATTAATTAGTTATTACATCTTTACACGCTAATTAGTCACAACAAACAAAATATTCCGAATCAACCGAAAATGTAAGAAAATTATTTTTTACATTATTAGGTCCTTACATATGAAATTGGCGTTTAGTATGGGAGGAACATAAAGCCGATTTTTTTTATTATAATATATTTATTTAATCAAAGTATGTACCATTGCTATCTATGCACTTTTGCCATCTCATAGGTAGTTCATCGATCCCTTTACTAAAAAAACCATTCGGACGGGAATCAATAAAATCTTTGAAGGCGGTTTGGACTGCCCCATCGGAGTTGAATTTTTTCCTTTGCAAGAAGTTATCCAAATTTCGAAAAAAATGGAAATCTGTTGGGCCAAGGTCTGGAGAGTACGATGGATGTCTTAGACATTCCAATTGAAGCTCCTCTAATTTGGTAGCCGTCTGTTGTGCAGTGTGTGGTCTAGCGTTATCATGAAGCAGCAGTGGCCTAGAGCGATAAACCAGCCTCGGTTGTTTAGCAGCTAGCTTTTTCATCATGGTTTGCAGTTGCTGACAATAGACATCTGCCGTAATCTTCTGGCCAGATTTAAGAAAGCTGTAGTGAACGACACCAGCACTAGTCCACCAAACGCTCACAAGTAACTTTTTTGGAGCCAATTTTCGCTTGGGGCATGGTTTGGCTGGTTCGGCAGGGTTCAGCCATTGCAATGAGCGCTTCCAATTATCGTACAGGATCCACTTTTCATCACAGGTAATGATTCGATTTAAAATCCCTTCATTATTGTGCCGGTTGAGTAATGCAACGCAGCAGTTTTTGATTTGCTTCACTCAATTCGTGAGGTACCCACCTTTCAAGCTTTTTCACCTTACCAATTTGCTTCAAGTGGATTAAAACAGTTTTATCACTAACACCGCAGCCTGCAGCTAACTCGAATGTGGTTTGCGATGGATCCGCTTCCACAATAGCCTTCAATTCTTCATTATCAACTTTGGTCTCCGGCCGTCCACGGGGCTTGTTCTGCAGGTCGAAATTTCCAGAACGAAAACGTTGGAACCAAAAACGCACTGTGTTTTCTTTTGCGGCACCGTCGCCATACACATCATTAATCCTTCGAGCTGTTTCTGCAGCACTGGTGCCACGGTGGAACTCGTACTCGAAAATAACGCGATATTTCAAGTTTTTCATTTTGTAAACTGAGTGACGCAAAGAAAAAAACAATTGAGGAAAAAACAAATGAATTATAATTTTCAAAACACAAATACATGAGTAAATAGCTGTATAAATTTGGATTTGGAATTCCTAACCAAAGAGAAGATATTTGAGATCAAATTTGCCAGTACGGCAAAACGCCAATTTCATATGTAAGGACCTAATATTAACACATGTTACAATGCGAATGAACTTACAGTTTCTATTATTCCAAACGACCGATGATCTCAATTACTGAAATTCTACTTAATTTGCTTCAATTTTTCATAAAGTAACAATAAACATTATTTTCACAACAACGTATCGAAAAATCGTAGTATATTTGTGTTAGTGTATACACAGCGCTACCTGGTAGCGTTAGTTTCGTCAGAGTTCGACATTTCTATTTAAGGCTGTGAAAACAGTGCCATTTGGCATAGCATAGCGTCTTGGTAGCGTTAGTGATGAATATTGTTACATTAGTGACGGACATTGTTACATAGAGGATTATATATTTTGATGATGATTTTTTACATCAATTATTAGTTATTATTATATTATTGTTATTATTATAAAAAAATGGCAGATGAAATAAAAATCAATTAAAACATTATAAAAATTTAAAATAATAATTAAAAAATCGTAACCATCAAAATAGTTTTTTTTCTTGGGCATTAATAAATATGTTATAATTTCTAGACATTTTGTTAGAAGAGTTTATATAACGTGCATGTGTTAGGTACTTATTTTACACAAATTCGCTATTAGTTTCGAGACTTTATGTAATTTACAAGTCATTTACAAAAAATGTTTAAAGAACTCTTGTAAATGACACGGACATCTCGAAACCCGAAGCGAATTTGTATAAAAATAAGTAACTAATGTAACACATAAACTCGTGTAACAAAATCAAAAAAAAATTACGCAAGGCAAAAATATAAATAAATTATACTATGGTGAAAAAAAATCTATTTAAATGTCACCACAGATCAGTGTTTTTAACACAAATATTATTACAAATATAAATGAAATATAAATTTTAAAAATAATAATAATTAATGAATAGTTCGTAATATAATATTTTCCGAATGAGTTGTAGTTCACTCATTTTAGTGAAAATGAATAATAATAATAAAATAAATAATAATGGTAAAATATAGATTAATTTTTTAGGTGGAGCAAGTTCGTTGAAATAAAAAATTAAATAGTTTTATAAGGGCGAAAGAAAATTATAAATGATTTAACCTTAAAAATAATAATAAATTAAAACAAGTTCGTATGACTTTGCTATACCGAAGAATGAGATATTTATTTAATCTCTCAATCCGTTTCTGAATCCACGTTCTAATAGATCCGGCTGCCGGAATGTGCTCTCCCAATTTGTACAACCCAGCGTCTATCTGCAGACGATATTGAAATGAGGTAGATAAGTGCACGCGCGAGAAGATTGAACACGTAATCCATCTGTCGGGACGAGTGCTTACAGCATTCCGAGGCGACGCACACAATACGAAAAGAATTCCAATACTTCCCTACATCCAACTTCACCATCGATATGTTAAATAATATTTTGCAAATCATTTTTCCAAAGATTTTGTAATAATCAAAGATTTCACTGCCTATCATAAATTTAATAAGGGAACAACACACCCGGCAAAAAAACTGGAAATAACTTTCTCCACACGTGGGGTATAAAAGCAAAGGCAGCCATATACAAATTATGTAAAAAAAAATTTGAATGACGTCACCGAAGATTACTTCTTCTTCAAATGTAGCAAATTTATCTTGTGGTAACATAATTATAATTAATATGAATTAACTTTGTTTAAACCACTTATTTATTGAAAAAAATCAACATGTTTCAAAGCCAATGGCTTCTTCATCAGAAAAACAAAAATAATATTTAAAAATCGAAGTATAGATCAAAATACTAAAAAGTTATATATGGAAAATAATAATATAAAGTACCTAATTAATATGAAAATAAATTTAAAAGATAACTATTTGCAAAAAGGACCTGATTATTTATAATATTCAATTTACTATTTACACTCTTTCTTATTTCCAAAATTTCTAATTTATCAAATTGTGATTATGTACAATTTGTATGTAAAATTTGTAAACCCTTATTAATATCAAAAGAATGACCCGTAGCCAAAAGATGGTTAGCAAATTCAGAATAATTATTACTATTTAAACACCTTAAGTGTTCTTTAATTCTAATTTCAAAATTTCTACACGTTTTTCCTATATAAATATAATCACAATCATTACAAATTAATTTATAAACACCCGATTTTTTAAAAAAATTATCCTTATCTTTATTATTTAATATGTATTTTTTTATTTTTTTAAGAAGATTACTATTTAAAATGTACTTAATTCTAGATTTTATGTATCTATCCCTTCCAAAAGCATGTTTCCTATAAATTTATGGGCTACGTCTCTTATAAAGTCTCAAATTCAGTACATTATAAATAAGTAATCCTCGGAGACAGCTTATACTCCACGTATTTAATATTAATTTAATAATCAAAAAAGAACCGGATTCAGAAAGGCCTAAGAGCTTGTAGCCTTCACGAACAAGTTCCTAAAACCAAAACTTCTGGTCAGAAACAATAAATTGCATTTCAATAATACTAACATGTAACATTACGGAGCATACGATGACCCTTAAAGAACAACGGAAGCTTTTTTGGTTTGAAAACAAAAGATTGAAGAACAAAACACTTAAAGATAATACTGGAACTTAGACCCGGTGTTGAAATAGGCACGTGGAAGCACAGGGGCAATGCCAAAATTGGGTCTCATCACTACAAACTTTCATAACCAACACCATCAAAACAGACTAGCTTAGATAGTATGTGTATATCAAGCAAACAGAGACAGAGCAATTAAAGTAATATACGAGGCTAAACCATCTGAGAAAATTCTGCGGAGCAGAGCCAGACAGCACCTCACAGAAAATCTACTGGCTGATTGAAGAAAATAGGGGGAAGGAGGGACGGGATCAGAAAACAATGGATTGAAAGAAGTCAAAAGAAATCTTCCAGGAGGCTAGAACTGTCGAAGGCTTATACTCCCATCATGAGTTAGTAAATTTGATATTGTGAATTCTCGATAGCGCATCTAGTTAACAAGTCACCGACTATCGTGCCACACATCTTTCATTTTAAATACTACTAAAAACAAAGAGATTGTGTTCATATAACAAGCCTTCGAACTGTATTTTCTATCACGCACTACCTATACAGATCTTTGAAGGTGAAAAATGTAATATTTTATGACTTTCAAAAGTGTTTCCTTATAAAGCGGGATAAAATAATTTTGTCGCAAAAATTCCGTTTACAAGAGATTTTAAGAAATATTCCAAAAAAGTTTAATCATTTTTCATTCGTTTCATTTTTATGTTAAGTCACTCAGGTTTCACTCTCCCTAGTTCCAAACTGAAAGCATGTAGAATATACTTTAACGGGCTTATTCATAAATACCTACGTAGAATAAGAATAGGTCCGATAAAAAATGTTAAATAACACCGGCCTGTTTTTTGTACTTTATAGAACGTAGGGGAGACCTGTCTCCTTCCTATGCTATAGTGACGAATTTCAGTTTCTGAATTTTGAAAAGTTAATTACGAGATTAAAATTTAACCTGTTAAACCTTACACTTTGCTGATATTTTTTAAACCATCAGATACCTATAACACGAAATAGGGTAGAGGGAAATTTTTACTTTTACCCATTACCAGGAACAAAAGTAACTAACATCCCACAGGGATGGTGGTAGAAGATTATACATGCTCTATATTTAGGTATTTATCAAAAAAAAAAATCTGTAAAAAGATTTTCTTTCACTTATTCAGTTATTTTTAAATAATAACCCAATAAGGGAAACAGTGTATTAGTCTTGAATGAAATTGAATTGCATAAACATTATACCACTAAAACACATTTATTGCCTTACCATGAGACTTATGGGATCTTCGTATTAGGGATGGGCGTTGAATGGACGGACTAGTTGAAATCAACCGTTGACGTTGCATCGACGCGTCGACGGTCTACGTTTATCGCATGGACTAGTTGAATTCGTAGACGGCGGACGCCGTGGACGGTGGATGATTCAAGATTCAACGTAATGCAAAGCAACGAGCGAGAGCAAGACAAAACGTCTCCGTTTATTTCTCTCTCATCTCTCGCTGTCGACTTGTAGACGCCATAGACGGCTCGACGGGTAATTTCATTTCAACTCTAAAGTACAGGATCCTAGAGTGCAGATCTGTGTACACGAACTGTGCCGTCGAGCAGCGTCGCGTCAAAGCGTAGACAGTTGACTATCGTCCCGATGTTTAGATAAACGTCCGCGACGTCCACGTAACGAAGTTGACACGTCAACTAGTTGACGAATTCAACTAGTTGATCGTCTCGTCGATGGATGGACGTGGACGGTCTCGTTTCGTCGACGGTAAATACGTCGACGACCCATCCCTACTTCGTATCGACATTAGGCATGTTCTCCCCTGCTTTCCAGATTTTTGAAAATAATTTGCGGTGGTCCGACTACTAAACTGTTCAACTAAATATGTCGCGACATAAGTAATGGTAGTGTAATGGCAAATATTATGGCGCAACAGAGAAGAGGGACCCACCACGCACCCAGGGCCGTTCTATGGCTCCCAATAGCTCCCATATCGGCCCTACACTTTCGCCACCCATGTTCTGCATTTTTTTAATGCTAAAGTGGCCGTACTCGCTGCCCAGCTGACACTCGTGGGAATAAGAGCGAGACTGGGGAGGTTTCCACATAAAACCTCTTCTCTGCCTCCAACGGCACAATTCATATTCACTAGGTTTATTGTGTAGGTGCCATTCGAAGCCTTGAGCGCCGAACTCGCGCGGGCTTCTTTTTCTGTGTTAATCTTTGATTAATGTACGGGATCACCATGACCCCTTTTCATTTTTTTAGGCATTTGTTACTACTTTATAGCATCCCTTATTACTTTCGTACTAGGACTCCCCTGCAGATGGCGATAAATTATGAACGATTCTATTTGGATTCGAATACACTTCATACTTCCATTTCTGAAGTGAAAAAAGATGCTCCCATTCAACAGATACTTGTTAAGCCAAAAAATGACAATACTGCTTTAGGGGAGGAAACAACAGGAATCAAAAAGTGATTCAACTTTTCATTGTTATCGGAGCGCCTCCCCTGACTGGCGCCTATTGATCAGGGCTCCACCCCTGGGCGGGCGGGGCGCGGGGGGCGCGGGCTCCACCCCTGGGCCGCCACCCCGAGGGTGATTGATAGCCATTGACAAACACATTAAAGATTCGGCCGGGAGTTTTTTAAGGCACGCCGGCAATCTGGGCAGATGACGCTGCAAGATTTCCATACAATCCCGATTGCTCGGCCCTTGGAAGAAATTTCTAAAAACAAGACTATGCCCTCGCCTCCTCTCTCTCTCGGAGCTGCTGCTTGCGGGAATTCCACGAGTAAGCAAAATCAATTCCCGTCTCCCGTAATGGAATTGAAGTAACGCAAATCGCATCAACAAAATTCCTCGTCAGTTCATTTTCCATAATGAATCCGTGTAACGCTGTAATCATACTTTCAAATTCAAGCAGTGCCGATGATGATTTTCGAAATGTAATTCGATAATACTTATTTTATTTTATTTTTTAAATTTCGGGTCATCAACAAGTCGTTAATGATCCACATTAGTCTGATTCTAATAAACTCATATTCACTCATAGACTTCATCAACTCGTATTATTGCAAAATAAAGAATGCTATCTCTCTATTAATGTTAATAATGATGTAGACCATATTTATCGATAAATCATTTTGTGTCAGAAAACTAAAAATCAATCCCTACTCTGATGATTCTACATTCATCTTTCATACAGGGTTATTTGGAAAACATTAATAACCTCGCAGGACTATATTCCTGCCTAGATTATGAATCCAAAATGCTCAAGCAGCTATGACCTAATATCCATAGTTATGGAGTTACGCAATATAAAATTTTGCATTTCTTTTTTTCAATATTTCTGACTTACTTTTTACAAAACGTTGAACTGTAACTAATATCGATTACGAAAAATTCATTCGAAAAATTCATCCGCAGAGTCAAAAAAATAATTTTCCAAATTTTGAGTCCGATCGGTCAAACGGTACAGATTTGTATCGAAAATATGTCTGGGGGAGTGAAAGGGGTATGAGAATAGGAAGGAAATGTTTCCTTTGTTACCCGCCGGGTCCTAAAGCATAAGTATGCAAAATTTTAATCGAATTGGACAAACGGTGTGGATTTATATAGAGAACAGACAGACAGACATTGAGTTTTATAGATATAGACTAGCAGGTAAACGATGTAGATTTGTACAGAAAACATTTCTGGGATACAGAATGGGATAAAAGGGAAGGAGGAAAATGTCGCCTGTGTTATCCGCCGGGTCCTAAAGAATAGGTATATAAAATTTAAGTTATATCGGTCGTACGCTACAGTTTGCATTGAAAATATATCACGTTGAGGAGGAGGGGTGAAGTGGAAGCGGGGAAATGTCATGTCACGATGTCCGCTCATGTCAGGTTCAATGGAAGCCCCGGCGCGAGCCCAAGTCATGGTGTGCATGGACCGACTCCTGGGGCTGAAGGATGGTCGGCAGATCTCGACAGCAGAGTGTTTGTCTCCAGGTTTTCATATTTAATCTAATCAAAATCAACCTCTCGCATCACAATCGCGGGTTCCGGTCGCAACCAGTGTAACCGTAAGGATTGGGCACGGATAATTTTATATCCCTCGGAATGTGGTGCTACGTGAACGTCTTAATGAACTATGACGATGGACTATCATGTTATTTATCGTGAGTTTTGTGTTGATGGCATTAGCGTAGAATTATTAAGTAATTTAAGTTATTTAAGGTGAATTTCATCCGATAAGAAATAAATTTCACACAGTTCAATGAATGTGATGTTTTAAAGATAAATTAGCATCTTGTTTATCCCGTGAAGGTAAGAGACTATTAAAATTAATCTGATTTGTATCTGATTCATAGGTTAAGTTAACCCCAAATTTTGTTAATGTTTCTTCTTTTGGTTATGTCTTGGATTAGACAATTTTAATTTTAATTATTTACAGAAGTTCTTCCTACAGGACGATTGTGTTCAATAATATTATTTTTTCTTTTTACACTATTTTATTATACCGCGCCATTGAGGCGACATATCGTAATGTAAAAAGTAAATTAAAAAACTAGTCATTGAAATAACTGTCACACGTGATATTAATTCTTGTTACTTCCAGCCCTTTGTAAATTTTACCTCATTTAATCTGCCATAAATCTTTAATTACATTTATCGCGTTTTAAATAATGTTAGTTGAAAGTGCGATACCCCCAGAATATAGACTAAATCACCCCGCCTTATGACTTCTGCATCTCCCCAAAGATTTAGTCGGTGGAGCATGGAAATATCTGAGGCTCTGCCCTTGCAGATTTTCACGTCTCAATGTACACTCCTAAACCCTTTCACCGACGCAAACTAAATTTTGCATTGCTAATCTTAAGGACCCAGTTAAAACATAGTTATCATTCGCACTTCCCTCTCCTACTTCGATATAATTGAGAAGCACATTACATATATCCAGCCATCGGTTCCAAAATTTGCTTACATAGTCTTTAGACTCTCAAAATATAGGTCCATTTGAATATTATTTGTAACCTGTAATGTAGGTACTTTCAACTGGATAACCAGTAATTATTAAAATTCCTTTACAGTACGCTTATTTAGGTTTGTGTTTTTTTTCATTATTTTGGTTTTAAACTCGTCCAGGAAGGACCTTGGGGACAAGACGTGATTTGCATGTCCTAAGAGTATTATCAAGGGTAAGATTTAACTTACGTCCACGTCCACCCCGGGAAGTGGAAACACTTTAGTGTGAGGCAGCTCCTTGGGGATGTACCGAAAAAACTCCTGGCGGCCTCTGTACCACTTGACGCTGTACAGCAAGTCCTGCTCCAGGTCGTAGCGGCAGTGCAGGGACACCGTGTCTCCTGCAGCCACGGCCTCGGGAACGGATACTTGTACGTCCTTTAAGCCGGGAACACCTGCAATCAAAATATAGAAATTGTAAAATTGTATCATATCTGTAAAGTTGTGATGACTATGGTGGTGGTGACATCTACCTATAGAAAGTGCAAGCTGATTCTAAAATAGAAGGATATGCATATTAGATAATTGATGAATGATATCGAAGTATTGAAATGCAAAGGGAAACTCACATACTTGTGAAAGTAAAGAAACATGTTGAGTTCCCTTTCATGTCGCGGATTCTGTGCGGATTTTTTATGTGAGAGGACGACAGGCAGTAATGGAAAAAAGTAAATATAATAATATATTGAACACTCAATTTATTTTCGTATAGTTACAGGGTTGGTCGATCGAAAAAATATGGTACGATCGGGACGTGTGGTGAAAGCTACTACCGCCGCGAGGACAGGGGTGGAAGTAAATTAAAAGCTGGCGGTTGTCGAGAGCGAGCGGACCATGCAGCCAGTGCATTGTACATGTACAATGTAGGCGTCCGCTATACATTCATAATATTGCGTAAAATGAATTTTTTTAGCATATATATTTATTGAGAATATATATTGTATTGCAACTATTCTAGTTAACTATTATATTTATATTGCATTACAACTTCACTACAGAAGCAAGCGCTTGTGTTTAGAATTTTTTTTTAAAAAATCATCGATTGATTTTTGTAAACATTTTTGGTTTATAACATTTCTGATGTTGTCCGGTAGACTGTTAAAATATTTTTTCTCTAAATGTGTATAGTGATGTATTTTTATGATGATTTTGATTTGATTTTGATGATGGTGATGAATTTTTGTAGGAATATGTGTTTTTGTAGTGTACGATTTAAACAAAAGAGATTATTCATTTTAATATTTTGACGCCTTTAAAACACCCTGATGATGGAAAGGTTTTTCCGAAACATGTACGTGTAATTAATAAAATATAAGTAGATACATACAAATAAAAAAATCAATTTTTAAAATGAAATCCTACAACGTTGCTCAACTAATTGAAAAAAAATAACATGTAACTCTTCATCATTAATTTAAAGCATTTGTTAAAAGCAAGAAAAGCTTATTATTTTATTAGTAATAAAGAAAGTTGTTTTGCTAGATCATAAAAGAACTAAATGTTTTAAACTAGCCGTTTTGTGGATATAATTAATCTTTGAATTCGTAAATTTTAATATTTAATATATTTAAAATTCAATTAACAATAATATATAATAATTTCGTTGTCTGTCTGTCCGTCCGTCCGTCTGTCTTTCTGTCTGTCAATTCCTTCATCCGTCCATCCGTCCGTTCGTCCGTCCGTCTGTCTGTCTGTCTGTCTGTCCGTCCGTCCATCTATCCGTCCGTCCATTTGTCCCCGTAACTTCGTGTTACGTCCGTAATTTCGTTCGAATTCACGGCCAAAAAAACAAATTAAACGGCCGGAGATGGGGCTTGATCTTGAACGCAGAGACCTACGGATGTTGCCATCATCGTATGTGTGGGACCCTTCTAAAATAGACTACATAATATACAGCGCACAATACATTTTCTAAAATATATTTTCTTTAGATATACTAAGTGCTTGTAAACATTTTCTCTGCAATTAATGTGATCTTCTGTGTGGTATAGTGGAAAGATATCCGACTCCCGCCCGGGGGACCCGGGTTCGATTCCCGGTACCGGAATTTGCTTTTCTCATTTTTTTTTCATTTTTTTTGATATCTATTTTATTCAAAATATTAATTATTAAATTATTTTGTCGCGTTACTTTTACGCACGCGCAATCGCCGCAATCGGCAGGGTTTAATTAAAGCAGTACGTGCCATTAACTGGCGGAGAAATATAAAAAAGTGTCATATATTTTGATAAATGTCGTTATTTACTATTTAATAGGTACCACTATAAATAAGTAGGTAAATACATATACTTTTGGGCCTACCACACGCAAAAGTATCACCACACTTTTGCCTGCGCGTGCGTAGTTGGTAATACACGCTAGTAATAGTAATACAGCTAGTTTTAAAATAAATAATATTGTAATCGGTGTAATCAAAATCTCTGCTTACTACCCTACACTTTTGATAACATGGCAACCCTTGTAGTTCAGAGGGTACGACACTGGCTACCCATACCAAGGGTTCCGGATTCGATTCCCGGTGAAGTCACAATATATCTATGTATTTCACTCAAACCTGGGTGTTTTTTATAGTGTACTAGCTGTTTATACCCGGCGTTGCACGGGATAAGGATTAAGTTTTAAATAAATTTATGAGGTAAACGAAGGTTCGATTCGAACGGTATAAATTTGCTTCGAAAATATATCAGGGAGAGGGGAAAGGGTAAGAGAACAGGGAAAAAATGCCTATGTTACCCGCTGGGTTCCAAAGCATAAGTATGCAAATTTTGAGTCCGATCGGTCAAACGGTTCAGATTCGCATCGATAATAGATCAGGGGGAGGGGAAAGGGTAAGAGAATAGGGAGGAAATGTTGCGTATGTTACCCGCCGGATCCCACAGCGTAAGTATGCAAAATTTGAATCGAATCGGACAAACGGTGTGGATTTGTGTAAAGAACAGACAGACAGACAGACAGACATTGAGTTTTATAGGTATAGATTTCGTCGCCATAATAATTGAGCCTCATGGCCTATGTTAAATATTTAAGTTCAAATGCTTTTCCATTAAAAAAATATTCTCCGCCGTGGGTAAATACCTATTCATTTACTTAAAGACATTTTGTAAATGTATATGAAATAAGGGGATATATGGAATAAGTAATGTTTATACCCATCCTATACCCATCCTAAGAATGCCGCGAAAGATGACGGTTTCTGTAAAAAAAGCTATCTTTGGCGAGAAATGTGTTATTTGGAAAAGATTTCCACCCATCCAAAATGTCATAACTTTAAAATGACCTTTATTTGAATTTGAAATTCCAAGTCAAACGCAAGATATCGAACTTCAAACTAGCCAGTATTAGAAAACGGTAATTTCGTAGGTAAGAATGTAATACATTCGTATTTGTTATCGCGTCTACCGATTTCAGTATTCCTAATATCTCAAGTACATTCTGGAATCCAATGAAGCCGGTTGCATATACAATACACACATTTAGCGTGTTCATGGCAATCAAAAACTCATTCGCCCAGACGATAAAATGCTTTACGAGAATGATCAACATTCCACTCAAGATAATCAGATACGAGGGAACGGTTTAAATCAACCTATAGTATCAGTGACAATAGTCCAAGATTGTATTAAGATGTCTAAAGACGATTCAATGCTCCAAGATTGAATGAGTACTATACACGTTAATTTATTGCCGAATTGATGTAAGTGATTTACTGTCTTATATTATCTTAACTCGTGAATTGAGTTTATTCATTTATCTATTGATTTACTTGATAACTCCAGTCATTATTAACTGCTATTATTATGATACGCCTCTCTCTCACCACTTCTAAACATTAGATGTACAAAATCCAAAGATTCGCCATGGACTCAAGTTACTAAAATGCTGTATGCACTATGGGTATCGGTTTTATTATTATTTTATTTTTTTTTTAATTGTATTTGAAAAAATTTATTTCATTTTAAATTTAATTACGTACGGATATTCATGTATCGTTGATACTTACATGAAGCAGAAGTTAACTAAATTAATCAACTTCGATTAAACCAAATAAACATCAGAGCTCAAGAGTGTTGATATGAAAGATCATTTGAAACCGTCAAGCAAGAACTTCTTCCTGGAATCCAGATTTTCAAAAGACGTGTTTATGCTACTTTAACAGCAACAGTGCATGTTTTTGAATTTCTAGAACGAGTATTGCCTTATGGGCCATGTTCTTATGCTTAAATAAGAAGACAAGTATAATTATTCAAACACTACTGATAAAACGTAGATGAATCCATTGATAAAATCAATACAGAATTTTATAGATTTCGACCACCCACCGTTCAATGAATTTTACCATTAGTTTTTTATAAATTTTTCAAGTAGCAGTCAATGCCATAAACAACAATTTAGTGCTTACCACTCTGGATAAATAGATATCTATTGTCAGACATTTGAAACATTCCCTCTTCTATTTTATTTTGAAAAATCGCAGATATCAGTAATTTACAAACCAGTATTTTTGATAAAAAATTATTGTTTATTTTTCATTAAATACAAAATGAAAATACAATCTCGTAGGAAAAGATTTTCAATTTTTTACTTTACTTTAATTTTAATACGTATCATTTAGTAAATCTCCTTTTCCATTAACCTTTTTATAAGCTTTCCCTTAAACAATTCAGAAAAGCGTGAAACATTATTTATATATAATTTAGGTATTATATGTTAGTCGAAAATGCTAAATTAAAAACTATTTGTTTTAATTTAATCCTTTGTGAGTACTCTCGAAGCAAAGAATTTTAGTAATCGACTTTATAGAAGTTGGTGAAGAACTCTAAGATTTGCTATATTAATTATTTCATTAATTTAATACTGAATGTTCTTAAGATGTACACGGATTGGTAATTCGTAATTTGGTCTGAGAGATTTCTTGGTAAAGATCAGGACCAACAAGTCTTTGCGCTCTAGTTACCAAAAATAATATGCGCTGATTTTCTTTTCCACAATATTTTTTTACCGTCTTTTGTGTGAGTTTCGAGAGTAAAGTTTTATCGGTGTACAACACCCTTAGAAACAAAAATGATAAATGATGTCTTCTTAAAACTCGAGAAAGATTATATAAATTGAACAATTGAAAAATTTGACGATTACTAATTTGTAATTGTATTCAAAACATTTTTTTTTTTGGATATTGCTGCCTTTGTTTTTATACATCACATGGAAAAAAATAATAACATATTATATTTCTTCATATGGAATTTTTTTGGATATTGCTGCCTTTGTTTTTATACATCACATGGAAAAAAATAATAACATATTATATTTCTTATCGACGATAAAAAGATCTTTAAATGCATTTTATTTCCTAGACTTAAATAACATTAAATGATTTTTTGTCTTTCTTACTCAGCTTACGTCGAAACAAATTTGTCATAGTTTGAATACTGAAAATGAATAGAGCACTAAGTTCCAAAAATAAAAAATTTAAGATAAGTGTATAGATTAATACTATATGCCTTCGCCAATACATTAAATACTAATTAAATAAAGTCTAAACTTTGTTAATTTTCTACCTATATGGGAATGTGTATCGCACAAATATTAAGTGCTGCGCCATTTTTTTTATAAACAGGGCACTAAACAACATAAGTATTTTATAGTTTTTAGTATTAAAATAACTAACTCACGTGAGGTATCAACGCACAGTGGTGTTAAAAATATTAATGATGAGGTGTGCAAGATAAAGAGCGAAAAAGACTTTATTCGCTTTTTATCTTGTATATACCTACCTACGTTTTTAATTCCCCTCTGCAAATACGGTAGATACGACAACTTGACGTTTTTGCCACCAGTTTTATAATATACTATGTAAATAAGTGGATGGTATTTCAATTGAATTAGATAACTAACTGTTATATAAAAATATTATTACATTAGGCTTTCCTATTTTTCTTTCTACTTAATATTGTACATATATATATTTATATTGTGTTTTCTTTAAGCTTCTACTTTTGCATTGTACCTACATGCTTTTTACTTAATATTTCTTGGGCATTCACTATGTAATAATTTCTAGACATTTTGTTTGAAGTATTCATTCATTTAATGTACACTTTACCTTATTTTTTTTGTAAAAGCACTGAAGGGCGTTAATAAATAAATATTAAAATGAATATTCTGGCGCTTAATGCTTTATTCATTTCCAGTATTAATTTATTCCATTGCAGTAAATACTGCAAAAACGTTTGTGTTGGTTTAATAACGTATATATTTTTATTTTTTAAAATTGGGAAAGCACCTGCTCTTGATGTTAATACTTTTTATTTGATTTTACTGCAGTATACGGCGAATGATCTAGGATAGGCTGCAATTTTATCATTCTCATTAAAAAACTACTCTCTTTGCTGTTCTCAATTGTTATTATTGTTAGTGTTTTGATCTAAACTAATGTAATTATACACTGTAACATGTGGCAACACTTGAAATTTTTGTTGTGTTATTGACTTTTGTGAAAATTCATAGTATTTATCAGAATAAATAAAATAAAAATTAATGTTCCACATCGAAACAAATCTTTGAAGAGATGTCAGAAACGTTAACGGAGTATGTTCCCTTATACGGAATAGTTAAAAGTTAATAGCCAAGCTTAAATGTGAGAGACTGATGACTCTCGCAGAAGGAGAACATCATTTACATTAATATTTTCAAAAAATGCAATAAAAGTTGTTGACTTGGTTTAGCAAAATCAGGAGATAGCAGAGGTCCTAATGATCTCACGCGAAAGTCTTTCTGCTTGATGGGTGCCAAAGATTTAAGGCGAAACAAAAACGTGTTCATGTCTAAACTTCGCGGAAGTGATGGGTATTATTTGATACTAATCCCGAAAACTTTTTGGCACGATTCGTGATGGGAGATGAGTCAATCGAAACAACATTGGTACGGTGTTTCACCGCTATATCAGTAGGAGCATTTTCACTTATATATCTTCAATATTTGAGGTACATATATATCTTCAATATTTTAAGAGAAAACAATTAACAGACAGTGCCTACTACAATAGCCTTATAACACCATTCAGAAAATAAAATAAGGAAAATGGATTCAGATGATGAAAAAAGGCGACTACTTTCACCATTCCATTGAGTTCTAATTGCTGAGCTATCTGCTTAATTCGCATGATATGACAACATCAGCTACTCGCATGTCTTGACATAGTCAAAAAATAAGTACATTTAAACAACTGTGCCATAGTGGCTATGCAGCTATCTTTAATATATAAAATAGGTTTTAAATCGTTATTGATAAAAGTGCATTGAGCAATAGTGAAAACTATGTTTCCTACAATACTCCACTGCGTTTTCATGGCTAGGAAATTTTTAGCCTCTTTTTATATAAAGTTATATGCTTTTAATGTTATATTATCAGTTTTTAATGGCCTGATACTTTTTATTACCGTACCTAGTACCGACAAAACTAATTTGATACAACTGACATTAAATAGTTGGACAAGGAAGAGAAGATGGTGAGCTGAGCGTAAAAGAAATAAGATTAACTTGGATTGTTGGAGCTTGAGTCCAATGGACTTCTAGCAATGCACTCGACAGGCACATACGGCGGTAGCGCCAAGGATTTCGCATCACTGACCAATACTGGGGACCGGCCGCTGCGCTGACGCCCGGGAGCATCCCCTGATTATCTCTCTCACCGCATCTCCTGGAGACCACAAGTTTCCGACGGCCAGCACTTTGTGCTCAGCGTCGTATTTCATCTTAAATTTGTAATTTAAAATACTTAAAAATAAAGTCAATGTCAATAAATGACCAAAATATTGTTCATTTGAGCCCTGTACAAGCAATTTGCATTTACAATTTTTATCTCTAAGTCTGTGGAAGGCCGATACATAGTACCGACATCTTACGCGATCCCCCGTACACTTTTATTTCCACCATAAAAAACTTCGAAGACAGCCACGTATTATCACCAAATAGTATAAATCCGGTTTGGGTTTGGTAGCTCGGAATTCAAGTCCCATCTCCAGCCGTTTTTTTAGCCGTGAATTCGAACGAAAGTACGTTACACGAAGTTACGGAGACAGATAGACAGACGGACGGATAACGAAATTATTATATTTGATGTTCAAAGGAAATAATCTAAGAAGACTTGTCACATGAAAATTTTTTAATATGGAAGAAGTGTGTTGACACTTTGTGAAATATTGAATATTCATATATTATGTTCTGATCTTTATGACGTAATTTATATCCTAGATCGCCTTCCTAACTCTGTGTAATATTCCTCCGCAATGTTGGCACCGCACCTGAGCAGTGAATGAGACATCATTCATCCTGTAATTTCGCACTTCAACATGTCTAGACACGTTTCTCTTAGTGGAATGATATCGTAATGAGAATTTTTTGGTAGGTTCCAACAGAAACGGAATTGCTTATTTTTAACGTTGTACAGTTTTAACGTTGATATTTTATATTAAAGTTCAATTTTATTAATGGTAAATACATTAACGCGCACTCTATTTAGAAGAGAAATTATTTCTCGTGGTTTTCCAGAAATCGCAGAAATTTATTCGATCATGAATAGAAGACTCCGAAACCACCATTCGTTAAAAATATGATGTACCTATATATCTTCAATATTTTATAAATATGCATTTTAATAAATTTATACTACATTTTTTTACTATCATTGCTTACTTGATATAACAAATTATTTTTAAATTTTCAAAATGGCGGAGTAATGTACTGTTCCGCAAAAGTTCTTGAAGGCATCATGTCGCCAGGTTTTGAGTGAAATTAATAAGTTATTTATTTTCTTATTAAATAATGTCTATGATGTAGCGTAACATTAATTATTAATAAATTAACGTAACGTAAATTGTGCAAAAAGAGAGAGATGCAAATAGAGTTTTATTTCCTCGTGTCTCATGAATCGCTCATCTAATATTAATTGGTTGCGAAAAATAAATTCAGTTTTTTTGTATATTAATATATACTAGCCGAAAAATCAGGGGGCAAAGCAATTGCTAGATTTTGAAGCTGAAAAGGTCCCTGCACGCTTGGGTGATGTGATTATAATAAGGCAGTGTAGGTGAAAATTACTCGTTCTTAAAAGCATCCATCCTATGTATAGGATTGATTCTCTGTAGAGAAGAAGTTTGAATGACGTCAAATCACAAATTCTGTATACAGGTCTTTTTCTTGCATATAAACAATTTATAATGAAAACTTTGTTTTTATGGGTTAAATTATTTTAAATTAAATTCGTTACATTGACGATTCGTGAAAATAAATGTACTTGAACGTCAAAATTAAAATTATTTACTTCTTATTGTTTAACTACTAGTTTCGGGTAGAACAGAACTTCCCATCAACAGGTACCCTTTCATACCCAACCATCCCGCTTGTTAAATCGTTACAAGATTCCATTTGATTTTAATTATCTCTTACACCCGTCGATGAAAAGTTCTATTCTTGTGTATTTTACCAAGTTAGTTATAGAATATCAACTATCTTATTTTCAAATGTACGTCTGTCCGTAACTCGATGAATTAGGCTGAAATTACAACAACAATACTGATAATGACTGACCGCTAATGAAGCCCGGGAACCCGAGTGTGACACGTCAATCACAAGGGTGGTTATTAATTATTATTATGTCCCGAGATTTTTCACTGGTTTACGGCTAGTTTTTTTACTAAACTTTATTGTTACACCACAGTGTAACTACCAAATCAATTAATGATATAAAAATTAATTATTCCAATAAGGATCTATAAAGCTTCCATCAAATGCGCTCACATTAGAGAAAGCAAGAAGTTGATCTGACCATTGAGAGCATACCGTGAGCGCTGCATTTAACAACCCAAACCGTAAGATGGCGCTAAAAATAAGGTGTTGGCATATAGAGAACAGTTAAAAAAAATTGAATTAATTGATTAATTTAAAAAAATAAAAAACATCAAAACAAAATACTTAAATTTAAGATGTGTTGATAAGGTAAGCAGAAACATGTGGAAAATTAATTTGCATGTAAATTACGAAATTCTGTCAGACGCCAAATCTTTGTTAATTTACACAGATTTCATCGCTAGTTGAATTTCGCACGTAATATGTAAATATAAGTTAAGAATAATTATCGCAGTTCCGAAGATGCACGTTTTGTGATGGTGTCTGCACAGGTAGGAGATCGAAATCGGAAGCAAAGTGAGATGAGAAAAGTTCCGAAACTTCAGATTGTTTGAAGCAATAACATCATCATAAAGTTGTACTGCATTGGAGAGGAAATTGATTATTCTATTGTACCGGATTTTATTACTGTGGGGGTTGTAAAAAATTAATTCCTTAGTTCAGTTCAGTTCAGTAAACACAATATAATTTTTATCTGGGATTGAACCAAACTGCACTCCTATATTCATCAAAGATTCAATTCAATTCAATTCAATTCAATTCAATTTATTTCATGATAATATGTACATGACAAACAAAATGTTTAAGGCATACATATTAGGAAGTATATATCAAAAATGAAAATATTTAATAAATTAAAAATAACATAAAATCTGGTCAAAGGTGTAGGAGAATCCCGCTTCGGAAAACCCTCTCAGACACATGGAATATATCAATACCCAAAGCGATTTTGTTCAGCATAGCTGTGGCTCTTCCAACAGGCATAACCATCGGCAGGTTGGTCCTGTATGTTGGAATGTGAAGATATTATAACTGAAAATTATTTTAACTGATGGCATCCCCGATACCTTTCTCAATTGTTTTAAAGTCTGGGATCGAACCAAACTGCACTCCTATATTCTCAAAGTGATGAATATGAAGATGGTATGAAAAAAAAAAAAATTTTAACTGATGCATCCCCGATACCTTTTCTCAATGGTTTTTTAAGTCTTCGACTCGAACCAAACGGGCACTCCATATTCTCAAGTATTTATATGAATCTGTTATGAAAAAAATCTATATAATTTTTTAACTTGATGGCATCCCCCCGATACCTTTATTCTCATTAGTTTTTAAAGTCTGGGATGGAACCAACTGCCCTCCTATATTCATCAAAGTGATGATATTTGAAATACGTAATGAAAAAAAAAATATATATTTTAACTGGTGGCATCCCGTCATACCTTTTCTCAATTGTTTTTAAAGTACTGGGATCGAACCAACTGCCCTCCTCCTATTCATCAAGTGCGAGATAATGAAATATGTATGAAAAAAAAAATGAAAATTATTTTAACTGATGACATCCCCGATACCTTTCTCAATTGTTTTTAAGTCTGGGATCGAACCAAACTGCACTCCTATATTCATCAAAGTGATGATATATGAAATATGTATGAAAAAAAAAAAGAAAATTATTTTAACTGATGGCATCCCCGATACCTTTCTCAATTGTTTTAAAGTCTGGGATCGAACCAAACTGCACTCCTATATTCATCAAAGTGATGATATATGAAATATGTATGAAAAAAAAAATGAAAATTATTTTAACTGATGGCATCCCCGATACCTTTCTCAATTGTTTTAAAGTCTGGGATCGAACCAAACTGCACTCCTATATTCATCAAAGTGATGATATATGAAATATGTATGAAAAAATATATATATATTTTTTAACTGATGGCATCCCCGATACCTTTCTCAATTGTTTTAAAGTCTGGGATCGAACCAACTGCACTCCTATATTCATCAAAGTGATGATATATGAAATATGTATGAAAAAAAAAATATATATTTTAACTGGTGGCATCCCCGATACCTTTCTCAATTGTTTTAAAGTCTGGGATCGAACCAAACTGCACTCCTATATTCATCAAAGTGATGATATATGAAATATGTATGAAAAAAAAAATGAAAATTATTTTAACTGATGACATCCCCGATACCTTTCTCAATTGTTTTTAAGTCTGGGATCGAACCAAACTGCACTCCTATATTCATCAAAGTGATGATATATGAAATATGTATGAAAAAAAAAAAGAAAATTATTTTAACTGATGGCATCCCCGATACCTTTCTCAATTGTTTTAAAGTCTGGGATCGAACCAAACTGCACTCCTATATTCATCAAAGTGATGATATATGAAATATGTATGAAAAAAAATATATATATATTTTAACTGATGGCATCCCCGATACCTTTCTCAATTGTTTTAAAGTCTGGGATCGAACCAAACTGCACTCCTATATTCATCAAAGTGATGATATATGAAATATGTATGAAAAAAAAAATGAAAATTATTTTAACTGATGGCATCCCCGATACCTTTCTCAATTGTTTTAACGTCTGGGATCGAACCAAACTGCACTCCTATATCCATCGGAGATATAATAACATTCGCCGATTTCACCGAAGTTTGTTAATTTTCTAAAATAAACAAATAACACAACACCTTTTACAGCAGTTACTATTATCTGTATAGAAATAGATTACATTCTTTATTTAATTACGTACTGCTAACACTTTAAGGACTCGTGTTTTCTAGGAAAAAATCAACAGATAGTTTCAATATATGCAAAGTGATATTCTGAGGTATTAATTTGTTTTTAAACATTTGCCATAAATGACTAATTATCTTGAAGATGAGAACATTCTTCTCGAAAAATGTAGATATTACTTATATTTTATTAATTAATTATACCTACATCGGAAATTGAAACAATGTAGATATTTTATCTATTAAAGTGGTGTAAATAAATTAATTTCGATTTTTTCTTCGAAAAATTAAAAAAAAATACTTTTAAATTAGAAACAACCAGCTACCTTATTTTAAAAAAACTGTTGTTCGAATAATAAACAAGTAAATTGAATTCGTGAAAGAGAAACTATGTAAACTTATATAAAAATTTGACTTTACATTAATTTAAACGCAAGTATAAATTAAAATGTTCGTAATTAAAATTCTTCAAGCATTACTACTTCTATTAAATTTCATTATTAAAAATTTAACGAGTTCCCTCGTTAATATGGAGACTTAAATTTATCTTGAGTGTACCTACCTCCAAAAGTATAAATACATTGTTCTTGCCAAGTCATTAAAACCAATAAAAGTAAATAAATTTATTTTTAAAATGTCTGTTCTAAAAGGATAATGGATGAATCACTTTTACGTGCTTCTTACATTTTTTATAATTAATATTGTAAAATCAGAATATCAATTATATATAATTATCTTGAATTATTTCACATTCTGTGTGCTGCAATACTGTAAATAACTATTCCCGCTTTTAACGGTTAGTGGGATTTTATTAAAATTGTTGTGTAATAAAATTATTAATTAATTAAAAAGATTCAGAAAAATCTATGCTACGAAAAATATTTGTCACTCCCAGGAAACGTACCTAGAAATTTTTATTTTCGGAGAACAGCTATACTAATTTTTCCACAGCAACCCACTGTATTTACGAAAAAACTCATAGCACTACAACCCTTTGTGGGTCTTGGCCTCCTCAATAATATTCCTCCACTCATCTCGGTCTAGTGCCAGCTCTCTCTAGTTCCGAAGCTTTAAGGCAGAGATGTCTTTGAAGACGTTAAAAACATATAAAAAAATATACAAAAAAATCATCAAATACATGTCGTATCGGCTGAAATTAAACTATACACGGGAGCAATACCTTGATATATGCAAAAAAAACATCACCTACTATCTCTGCAAAAACGTCGTGAAATAGCATACCTAATTTTCTTGCTAAAAATATCCTCAGGCTCAATAGATTGTCCCGAATTATTACCCAAACTCTTGATCAATGTTTCTCCTAAAGTTCTAAGAACCAACCCTATTCCTTTTACTCCTCTTGTTTCTACCAACTACAGGCAAAACGCATACTTGTGGCAAACTTTCAACAAATTTAATTCACTCACAAAAAAGTATAATCTAGATTTATTTCAAAATAACCCTAGTAATGTACGAGGCTTGCTTTCCGATCTATTTTTCATATAAAATATATGTTATTATTTTCCACTAAATTAATTACATATAGTTACATCAACATACTATATCTATATATATATAAACTAACTAACCATCACGCCGTTTCCCTGCAGGGGTAGGCAGAGAGGATTGAACGCCACACTCTTCTATCCTGGCACACCACTTTTGCTTCGGCCACATTCATACATCTTCTCATACACGTTCTACGGTTGTTGCGGCTTTTAACAGGGCCATCCTCAATACTTGTAGTACCT